>PVLA01008446.1:0-52500 GCA_004027455.1 Hydrochoerus hydrochaeris | reverse complement strand
TTGCGGGGCCAGAGGGGGTGGCGGCGGCGGCGGTGGCGGCGGCGGCGGGGCTGGGTGGTGGCGCTCCGAGCCCGGCTCCTCCGGCTGCGGGGGCAGCAGTAGCAGCGGCGACGGTGGCTGCGTGGGGTGGTGGTGGTGGTGGTGGTGGTGGGGGTGGTGATGGTGGTGGTGGTGATGGGCTTGGGCCGAGTGTGGCGCACCTGCCGACGCCCCGTGCAACTTGGCCAGGCTTTCGGCGTCGTCCTTGCCGCCTACTGGCCGGAAGGCGCTCGAATGGTGATAGCTACTGCCGCCCGTTTTGCGCCCCTCCAGAAGGTGTGGGTGGTGGGGCGCAGGCACCCGGGCAACCCCTGGACCCGTCCCAGTGGAAGCAGCCCCTGATCCCGGGGTGGCGCCTGGGTCTGCGGGCGGTGTGGAGCCCGCGCTGCAGTCTCCCCCGCTGCCGCCCGGGGGCGACTCGAAGAGAGGGTCGCGGGCGCTCGCGCTCCCCGCGGGAGGCGGTGGACCGGAGCCTGGTCCGTTGGCCACCCCTGGAGGGGGCTGACCCGGTGGGGGAGCAGTCTCGGCGCTACCCCCTGCGCCGCCGGGCTCAGCCAAGTCCAGGAAGGCCTGGCGCAGCAGGGCCGGGCTGTCCCCGAGTGCGCAGCCTAGCGCGGAAGGGGGCTGCGGTGGAGGCTGTAGATAGGTAGGCACGGGAAGCCCACCGGGGGTCCGCGGAGGCCAGAACATGCAGAAGGGCGGGTAGAAGGCGTCCTTGCGGCCGGCTGGCCAGAAGAGCCCGGACAAACCGGCCTTGGGAACTGCACCTGCGCTCCCCGCGCCCGCGCCCCCAAGGGCTTCCGCCGCGGCGCCGGAGTCCTCCTTTTTGTGGCACAAGCCAAAGGCGGCTGCGGCTGCTGGGAAGGTGTACGGGTGCGGGAAGAGTCCCCCGCAGCCCGGAAACTTTTGCAGCACACCCCCGAACGAGCCCTTGCTGGGCACCGGGATGACCGGGTAGCTGCGCGGGCCTTTGGCGCCAGCCGCCCCTCCTGCCCCTGAGCCGGCGCCAACGCCAACGCCGACGCCGGTCATGCAGCCGCCCCCAGCCCCGCCCCCGCCTGCTGCGGCGCCGCCCGAGGCCGCAGCCACCGAGAGGCTAGCGGCGGCGGCAGAGAGGCTGGCGGCGGCCACGACGGCTGCTTCCTGTAGGGAGTCGTCGTCGTCGTCGAAGCGTGGCCGCTTGTGATGGGGGTGCGGGGCGCCCGCCAGCTCCGCCAGAGGGGGCGGCGGTGGGGGCGGCGGCGGCGCGCCCAGCAGGTGCGGGCCCAGCAGGCCCCCGCCCCCGGCCACCGCGGCTGCAGCTGCCACCGCGGCGGCTTTCACCGAGCTGAGAGGGTGGCAGGCAGGGTGCGTGCCGGGTTGGGGCAGTGCGCGCTTGCGGCTACCGCCGTTGAACATGGCTTTCACGTCCTCCCAGGCGAAGACGAGCTCGTCCTGTGGGCTCTTGTCAGTGAGCTTGAGATGACGGCGCCACGAATTGAAGTTGGCTGCGTCTGGCTGCGTGTACTTGGCGTCAGGCGTGCGGTGGGAGTGGAAAATAAACTTGTTGGGCGAGAAGTACATGTTGCAGTAGCTGCATTTGATGCACTTGGCTCGAGAGCTGTTGTAGCGCGCAGGGATGAAGCTGCCACGGCAGCCCCAGGCGCACTCGTGAGACACGTCGAAGGCGAAATTGTCGGGCAGCTTGGGTGGCCTGTTTTCTCCCAGGAACGATTTGCACAGACGCTCAGCTTCTCGCTTGGTGATCATTCCGCAGCGGCGTGAGGAGATGGGCATGGCCCCGGCCCGACGCAGGATTTCTAGCTGCACCGGCGTGCACTGCACGCACGTGATGCCCAGCGCCACGCGGCGGTTGTGGATCTCGTTGTAGCTGAAGTTCTTGAGGAGAGTGTTGGAGATTTGCGCCAGGCACAGGCGCTCCTGCCCGTCGATCACCAACGACACGATGGGAATGCCATAGAGGATCACCTGGCCCACCTGGTTGGGTTTGAGGTTGGCGTGGCCTGACCGCGGCTGGCTCAGCGCGTCGGGCTGGAAGGCACTGGACGGCGACGCCAACAGAATGTCGTTGGGTCCTGGCAACGGGCTGGAAGCCATCTCCTCCACCGAAGAACTCCGGAATGAGTCCTCCGGATTGGCCTTGGAGACTGGAAAGGAAAAGAGACAGCGTGAAATTGAGGCTCAAAACAGAGGGGTGGGGCTAGCGGCTAACTGAAAGATTACAATAACTTTCTTGCTTTGGCTAAGAGATGATTATTACTGGACAAATGACCAAGTTTCAGTTGCAATGAAATCATTTATTAATTTCTTTTAAGGTCTCCCTTTAGAAAGTGCAGCTAGGTGGAGGTAACAATTTTTCTTCTAAAAAAAGTAAATTCACTGTATATGCTGATATATATATATATATATATATATATATATATATATATATATATGCCATTTCCTAAGAAACTCAGAACCTCATTTAAGGTTTATGGAAGCTGTTGAAATAAAATGAAATGAGGTAACCATTAGAAATAAGATAGTAATGACAGTTGTGACAGTTGTAACTAGTACAGATTGTAAAGTTATGGAAAACTAGGGCTTGGCCATTAAAATCCAAATTTAAAGAGAAAGTAAACCACTCATATTTGCTTGAAAATGAATTGATTTGGGTTAAAAAAAACCAAACCTTTTAAAAAATGATTTTCGTGGTATCTGTGGTTTCCTTGGGGAAATGCACCATTGGTTAAACACAGCTCATTAAAGCAAAACGAAATCCCTTCCCTCCCATCTTTGTTTGCTATTAGATATTTTGTTACAATGATTAGAGGGTTTTTTAAGTGGATAAATGTATAAAGCCACATACATAACTACCAAAACAAGGTGTTTCAATTTCAGTTTTTCAAAAACCCGTTTGTTGAATGGAGAGGTTGTGGTTCCAGGTAGGTAATTTAATAAATGAATTTAATAGATTAAGTTGAAGACCTGTAAAAATTCTCCTGTCTTCTCCATGATAAGGAGTATATAAATGCAGGCAAGTGTGTTAAACTAATAAATAGTGCAAAGGAATAATTCTTGGTGATCTCTATTGGTGAACTTTAAAATGCAAATTCAATTTCATGTGAAGCAATCCCTTATCTATGTCTATGGCTCCTTGTCTTTATAGGGGGAAGATGCCTCACAGTAATGATAATCCCTAGAGTAGAAAACTGTGTAAGCATTGAAATCAGAAGCTTGTGGTTGAATCTACCATAAAATTTCTAATTTCATCTTGGGCCAGTAGTGTCCTATTGGATATCAGAGAATACCCTGGAAATTGAAATATATAGAAAACAAAACCTGTGTGACAATGTTGGCAAGTTAAATCAAGCTAAATGACACATTCTCTAGGAAAAGTGACCTTTCCACAGTGACTTGTCCAGCAATTAGGCCAAAACACTTCCTTGGAAAATCACCAGTGCCCATGACATAGCCACTCTTGACAAAGTATACTGTATTTTGTTGCTACCGCTATTTCAAAGGATATGGTATCCTTCCCCCTCACCCAAATTGTCATACCTATCCTTCTCTGGACCCCTATGACATCTATAGCAACACCTTTGACCTGCAGCCCTGGGGATCCTCAGCTCTCATTACACCCTGTGGCCTCCTGGAAGGCCAAACAGACCTTGTCACATCGAATGAGTGAGTGGAGAGCCTGGTTTTTCACTTTGGATGGATCAGAGAATATTTCTGGGAAACAGGAGCGTTAAACAGCAGTTAAGACATAGCGATACCTAAACCTAACACACCAGTCCTAGCTTCACCAAAGGGCTCTTCAATGTTTATTTCCCTTCCAAGTAAGACTCCCATTATCTCAATAAGACCGTGGGAAAACTTGAATTCTCGAGCCCCAGAAACACAAGCAGTGGGCTATTGCAAGTGAGGCGCTGGCTCCGTGGTGGGGACCAACCACCTTAGCCGCCGCCCATGGACCCAGCAGCAGTGTCTCCTCCAGGTGTCCTCCACTTTCACCCCAAGTCCTCCCAGAAACTCCCATCAGGGCAGAGACGCGAATAAGAAGGTTCGGGTTGGGGGATCTTCCAAGCGATAAAAGGATAAAGACAATTAAAAGTTAGTTGAACTGAGACAGAAAGCTGGTGAACTTTTCTATTCGGCTCACCGGTCAGTGTTACTTCCAATTTAATTCTCTGGCCTCCAAACCCCCTCAAATCCAAAGCTCACATTGCCCCTAAAACTAACGTGGGAAATTCCATAGCTGTGGGACTTAAATAGCTACACGCTGTGTGCCGAGTCAGGGCCGGCGGGTTCTAGCGGTACCTGGTAACCCCTAGACGTCTTTAGGCGCGTGGCTGCCGGCCCATCTTCCGAGGGCGCTCGGAGGCGAAGCATCCAAGCGGGTCCTCGAATCCAGCGGGCGGGACTCCGGCGGGTTGCGCTCGAAGATCCGGGCGCTGATGGGAGTTAATGGCGCTAGAACCCCAGCGTGGGTACAGTGAGGGCCTGAATTGCGGCGGCGAGGTGTCCCCTGGACCACAGAAACTGCGGGTGCACGGAAACCCGTGGCAGAGAGCCCCAAGTGGAGCGCAGTCTGACAGAGCCTTTCTCTGTCTCTGAACTCGTGTCGGACCGAGGGGACGCCACCCAGCGGGCAGGATGACGTCACCGTCTCCCTGACACTCCACATTAAAGGGGCTGGCATGTTACAGGGAGGGAGGGGGAAGCAAATGCGAGAGCGAGCAACACAGAGATCGTTCTCAGCGTGCGCGAAAGCTACTGCCTAATCAACCCGCAACTGACAACCTCCCCAATCCGGGAGTAAAAGGGCTGGATCCACAAATCTGATTTAGGTGTGGAAAGCTGAATAGTTTCCGTGCATCTCAGGAATCTAAATACTGGAGGCCCTGGATTCTAGGAAAATACTTCCAAATTAAGCAGTGCATGTTTCTTTTTGTCCCTTTCTCATTTCTTTGAGCCACAGCCCTTGGTGAATAATTCCTCTGGTACAGGGTGAAAACCAGTAGGCTCTGTGTCTCTGAAGAGAGTATCCATAGTCTAGAAAGTAGATTAGGTTCAGTGCCTTGTTCAAAACACTGAGAAACAAGAAAAGGGAGAAAAGTTTCCACAAAGGGTGCCCAATCTGAACTTGGAAAGCAGCACAAAAAGTGTTCCTACTTTTTTTGCCCTTTTAGAAGAAAATACAGACAGTTTCTGTGGCAGTCTGTTTTAAAATGTATGCAGATGGGTGAGGGCACTAGAGTGTACATTTGTTCATTTATTCATTTAGAATAGTCTTAAACCCATTTTGTAAGGTCTATGCAGGCCACCTCAGCACAAGAAAAAGTGGTGGTAGGGTAGGGAATCAAGCTGGTTCCCAGCCCTGATTATCCCTTGAACAAGTCATCAGTTCCCCTGGAGAAGTTTCCTAGGGAATCACAAAAGAGGGAGCAAGGATGAGAAAGGACCATTCTCTATACTTTCCCTAAATGAAGCACATCCTAGAGTATTAATGAAGCATGCAGTATTATCTCCAAATGGGTCAGCTCTTAAGAGTCAAAAAGTTTATTAGAAAGAAAGCAGGTTAGTATTTGGAGAATATTCTAAGAAGGATACCTGCTGGGGGTAGGAGTGGGAGTGGGGAAAACATTATGTTCTTCCTTTACTATCACAGTTGAATTTTTAACTGCTGTCCTGTGAAACACAGGCATCAGATTGGAAAGTCACACTGTGGAAATGATTCAGGAACTTTCACTAAGCCTAAGCACCAACCATGCTGGGTCATAACATCAATAGTACACAACAGTAAACTCAAGAGTAAATATGTGAAATCATAACACTTTATTAGAGGTTAATCAGGGAAATGGTTGAATGTGAGGGGCTTGTTGTTGCTCAAGATTTTCAGCTTTTAAAAATTAATATTGTGAAAACAGTTTCAGAGCTAGGGAAATTATAATATTTGTTTCGGCAGACAGTTCAGACAACGTTAAAATAATTTTTCACTTATCTCCTATTTACTAAAGGCATTGAGGGACTCAAATCAATCCATTATTCCTTCCCCAATCTCTAAAAAGAAGGAAAACTCTGCCTACTGAGCCCATTCAGCTAGAATACCATTGTTATTCTCAAGCCCCTTTTCTAGGAAAAATGAAGACTGCACACTCTCAAAGTTTCCAGAATCAACCTAGTTCTTTCTCCTCTCCTGCCTTCTGTTTGATATCAGGGTCTCCCACAAAGTGAGTTATGGCTTGTTCACTGTTCCCAGTGCCTGGGCAGCTAAAATAAAATCTTAAGCTCCATGGAAAGAAAGTTTGAAAATGGGTGTTAATTTTAAGGCTGAAAATGGGGGACAAATGAGAAATACTATCACTTAATAGACATACCAGAGGGGAATTGCCTGAGTGCTGCTATAGAAGGAGCACTGTGGAAATATTCACATTTTATTGCAAGGTTCCAAAAAGGCTTCTCTTCTTCTAAAAGATACATATCTTTTGTAAAGGAAATTTTTTCAAAAACATTTTTTTTGAAAAGAAAAATGGGTGAAATATTTACCTTCCTTCCCAATCTCAGGTTACTCTGAGGAGTGAATCCACACCTGGGTGGGGGCATGTACCAAGGAATCTGGGGAGCATCTTTGAAAGGTCAGGTGAATTGTATTTTTGGAAGTTGAAGGTGGAGAGAATATTAGTTCAAAACAGACTCTGTACTTCTGGAGAATCCTTGTCTTGCTATCTGACCTGGAATGTGGAATTACAATTTTAAGTCCACAAGCAGCTTTCTGCTACCCACTATCTCTGATCTTTTGCTTTTTCTTCAGTTTGAGTAACACTCCTGCTGCTCTTTCTTGGGGTATTTGTCAGTCCCTTCCTTGGCCCCTGGCCCCTAGTCCCTGGCAGGCTTAGGGGGAGGTGGCCATCCGTGTCGGAGGAGGCTATGCTGGCCGAGTTAATCAATGCCTTCCTATTCGGGCTGACATACATTTTACACTTGGAACTTTCCTCAGCCGGCTAATTGATTCAAATTGTTTCATTGGTTAAACTGGTGTCACCCTTTTGTATGATCTATCACCGTAAGAACAAGAGCATTTCCACTCCCATCTCCGTTCTGGGCGGCTGCGGTTCACCCGGACCGAGGACAGGTAAAGGAACCTAGACGCTGGACCCAAAGGAAAACCACAAACCGAGCCAGCTCCCTAGGAACTGGAAAGGTTATGCCTGGATATGAGTGCACGCGGCCGGCCACGGTAGCGCGGGTAGAGGTTTATAGCTATGGCTGTTAATGACTTGTTTAAAGCAATTCAAACCAAGCCGAGGCCAGGACCAGCGTCCTCTACTTTGGAACCAGCTTATTTCTGAGAGGGGTTGTGGTGGAGCCCGTGCGCTGAGAGGCCAAGGCCAAAGTTGAGGAAGGAGCTGTCCGCGGTGCTGACACAATTCATCGCATAGCAAGCAGACCACGGAAGAAGCTTCCTATCCTGTAATAACCATTAGAACTGTAGATTCGGCTTCGGGCTTGGCATGACCAGGTATACTACTTAAAAGACAGGCAAGTCTCTTACAGAGAACCACACCACCTCTTCTCTCACACTTGATGAATCGAAAGACTGAGAAATCTAGCCTTTCTCCAACTCCACACCTTTCCTTATATTGACAGGAGGAAAGATAAAAGCTTTACTATAACGTAATTACCGAGACACATGTATTGTTCCTTCTCCTCAGATTCAGCCTGCCTCTGAAGAACCCATTACAATTACAGGTCAAAGAATCACCAGCTATTTCTCTCTCCTATTTCCTTTCACCCCATTCTCACTTTTGTCATTGATATTTCTCCTGGTAAGTGCCCTAGGCATTCACATTCTGCAAGATATGGCTTCCTTCTTATTCCCAAGTCTTCAGAAAGAGGCCCAAAAGTCCCAGAAGGAAACAGAAAGAGTAGCATGAAAGAGTTGGAGCATAAAAGATCTTAGAATCTCAAAAAGTACAGGGTATTTGGAGTCAAATGACTCTTTACAAATTTCTTTGCAACCACTTACAAACTTTGGAATTTTATTTAGATACCCAATCTTCTTATACCTCAGTTTCTTTATCTGCAAAATGAGGAGACTGATATCTAGCCCACAGAGACATAGTGAGTAATAGCTTATCTACGAAGTGTTTGGCTCACAGTGCCTGGTAAAGGTAGATTTAAAAGTACTTTCTTTGGAAGATAGAGACAAGATCTGGGCCTATCATGTTATAAGATTTTCTATAACTCCACAATAAAGGCTATCAAAGATATTTTAGCTTTGTGATAATCAGAAAAGGGAATCAAGTTCTTTAGAAGGACATACTTCTTTTCATTGAAAATTTATCCTGTCATTAATTGATCTAGTGTTTGTTTTATATACAGGTGCCAAGACCCCAGGTAGTGTTGTTTAACCCATTTTAAATAACTTGAAAATAAAATTACAATAATGGCCATAACGATAACAGTTGCTCATGACTGTCAGCCCTCACTTTCTATAGCCCTTGGTTTTTGCTCCGTTGCTCCAGCTAAAGTTACAAAAAGCGAGCCAAAGATCAGAAGCAAACCAAATACTCATCTATGATGGAAATCATAGGAGAAATGAGAAAGACTTTTGAGCATTTTTGAGCAGACTCAATCTTTGAATCTTCTGTAAAATGTGTACAAACAAAGACTATTTTTTGCTGGGGCCAAAGCTACCTGAGAAGAGTACAATGATAGCACAAATCTCAAACTGAAACCAAAATCAAGGAAGGGAAAGGAAGGAAAAGTGAGCACATTTTGTTGGACTTGTATGCCAGCCCCTACAATCCTTTTGCACTTGTGACCCTGGAAGTCCAGTCCTTTTTACACTTCAAACAAACACCTCTCTAGGAAATAGAAATGGTGGGAGGAGGAATCAAGACTTAATTTCCCCTAATGAGAGGAAATATTCTTCTAAGAAAATTTGCATTTGAGTAGGTGGCAGAGAAGGTTCCCAGTTTATCAGTTAACAGAGATTAGTGCCTAATTGGAACATTTACTCTTAGACTTCTTTTTAAAAACAGATAAGTCACATTTCTTCAGCAGTCCTCACAAACCTATAAATACAGCAAATGTGTGTGCATGTAGTTTATATAAAGCAATAAAATCCAGAAAGCAACATGACTTTAGTGTACTTGTCATTTAGCAAATATCAACTGATCAACATAAAATTCAAAGGGACACAGAATACTCAAAAAAGACACACATAAACCCATGGATGCATGCTGAGCTGCATGCTGTCTTGGACACACCTTCAAATATGCACCAAAAAGTAACTCTGGCAAAAGCAATACTCAAAATAAGCTACTGGTCTCTCTCTCTCTCTCTCTCTCTCTCTCTCTCTCTCTCTTTCTCTCTCCCCTTCTGTCCCTTCCTCCCTTCTTCCCTCCCTCCTTGCCTTCCTCCCTCCCTCCTTCCCTCCATACATACACAAATGCACAGCCTCCTCCACTCCCCTCCTCCTCATATTGGGAAGGAGGGGGTTCTTTGAAATGGAGGTGGTCCCAGCTGGAAAACCCTGGAGCTCATTTAGATCACATCACTTCAGGCTTTTGTCTCTGCTCCTGAATAACCTAGGCCGCTACAACAAAAGGATCAGCATCTACATGGAGTTTTTATTGGCAAAGATGCAGCTCAAAGATGCTGTTATAATAATGAATAATGAGGCAAGATGCTTGCTTTTTTGATTGCCACTCCTAAAGAAGGGAGAGTAGAAAAAGAAAGAAGGGGAAGGGGAGAATGTAGAGAAAAGAAATAGAGTTGTGGGAAAGGATATGGAGGCAAGTGCAGTATTTGGCTCGATTTCTACCGAAAAATCTTTTCCATATGAAGGCCCTAACTGCCACAAAAAATATATGCAGTGGGGTTTGGGGTTTATTTTATTTTATGATTTTTGTTTCAGGGAATCAGTTTCAGAAGTAACTGATGCTGAAGATTCAGAGAGGGTGTGGAGCAGAACCTTTCAAAGCTTGGAAAGAGGAGGCAGGGGAGTGGGAGTAGGGGGAGGGGTATAGAGTGTCTGTTGACAGGTCACAAGAGAGAAAATGACATAGATACACATTTAACATCTCCCTAGCTGACACTGGTGGAAGGAACATTAGATTTTATTTCCTGGGGAAATGAAGACATTTTTTCTCACTTTCTCCCCCCACCATTCCCCACTCCTCTCAACTCATCTGAAAATTTACTTTTCCATCAAGTTTGATCCAATTAACTGATACACTATTATAGTATCATGTGCTGTTTGGCTGCCCAATTAGCATCATGATTTCAGCCTTCCTTCTGCCTGCAGAGTTTAATTCAGTGATAACAAAAGGTGAAATTAGATATTAACAAAATGAATCCCAGAGTTATCTATGCCTTTACTTGGAACCTCTTAGACCCCATGCTTGAAAGCCTTTTTGTTTAAAAAATTTATTTTAAGTATGCAAAGTTAGAAAAGTTCTTTAAATATTTTCTCAGAATATTCACTGGGTGTTATGTTTTCAGGAATAAAAACTAACGACTTAGATTTCTGCTCCCCCCATCAAAGGCGATACCATCCCAAACTTTTTAAAGACGCATTATGATATCATCAACAAACTCTTAATGTTGGCAAATAATTAAATTTTCCATCTTTTAGAACTGCACAACCTTGGGTGTCTTAGAAGCAAATTGTACAAACAAACCAGGGAGATGAGCAGTGAGAGTTTCAGAGGAGATATAAAGAACCAACTTTAATTACTAACTTGAAATTAAAAATGTAATATACAGATTTAAATTTATTTTCACCTAAATTGTGTATAAAATTATATGGCTTTTGCGGGCTAAGAAATGCTTTGTAACCAGCCATGCTACTAAAAAGTCTGAAGTAGTTTCCAAAACCGAGTTCCCAGACTCACACAGTAATAATGATACATTTATCATTACTGATGACCACCTACTGGGTAATTATTGCTTTGTTACTACTATTACAATCAAGAGATTTCTTTATTTACTGTTAACATTCACTTAAAACTGAATGTTAATGACTGTTCTGAATTCACCAAAGAGAGTTTTCTGTTATATTTCAGAAGTACTTACGTTCTGGTTCAGAAATGGAAAACCATATTATAACAGAGTAGAAGGCTGGGTGAGTGCTTGGTTCTCAGCCTCTGTTGAGAATGCAAGTGGCATTCTGAGGATTTCTGGAGTGAAATTTTCCAGCTCAGAGTTGCAAAAGGTTAACATAATGCAACCACTTGACTTGTGCTAATTATGTAAGTATTTTATTACAGGAGATTCATTCATTATTGATACTTGTTTGCAGTAGCTTCCTGCATGGGGGAGTTATATTTTATATGAGAAGTAAACAACCCATGACTCCAGAACTAGCCTCTACCATCTGATTTTCTCCTACCCCTTTGTTTAGTTTCCCAGTTCTTTTTGGTTGTTTTCTCTTTATTGGGTCAGAGAAATAATTCCCTAAGACTTTCCTGTTTTCACTCCATTTTCCTATTCCACCCAGAACTTCTTCTTTTTCTTCTTCTTTTTTTTAATGTAGAGTTCAGTGTTTGTAGAGTAGGAGTGAGAATAAGGTGGGTGAGAAAATTGGTTTTAGTTTTTTTTATAACATATAAAGAAAGGAAAGAGTTTTCACATAAAGTCTAAGTCTTACCTCTTTGAAGACTGAGTACCAAATTTCCTCTTTGTAAGCTACTCTTAACTCCCAGCCCAGAAATATCAGAAGACAGAAGTCTGATATCCTCAGAGATTTGAGGATGATCATTAGGGAAGCAAGAATTGTAGAAGCTCCAAATCAAAGGACAAGCTCAGGACAGGCTCCTGCCAGTGCCCAAGAGGCCAATCTCACAGCCAGTGGTGGATGGTACAGTCTATAATATCTTCTTCTTAAGGCCTGTGACAAGTTACACACATGGTTTTTCTTGTGGGATGGCCTCAGTGAGACCCAGTGAAGTATCATGCTGGTTGCTTGGCTGAGGGAACTTCAGGAGTTTTTCTGTAAAAACTGCTGAGTTTGGTTGTGTTTCCTAAAGAGCCAAATAGCCTTGGCATGTGTCTCCACCTTAGAAACACAGATTTTCTGGTTTTTTTTGTTTTGTTTTGTTTATGAGACCCCTGCATTAGAATTGGAGTTCAGAGCTGAGATGGATACAAGATGACAGAGGTCAGCATGCTGGAGATTCAGAGGAAACCAGGAAAGGACATGGTGGAAGGGCAGTAGAAGAGAGTGAATTACCTGGGGGACAGCAGTCTTGTTCTTTTAGTTCTGCTATAGGCAGATGGGGAATAATGAGTTGGAACCTTGAATTTGAGACTTTGGGCCATTTGAAAAGAATGAAGTAGTTGAGGTTGTGTAGGGGGAACCTCGGGGAGGTTTTTATCAATTGCTTGGGATTAAGCAGGTCTGGCCATAGTTTTGGGCAGAGTTGATGGAACTCAAAGCCTACATCCACATGTTCATTCTGGTCCTGTAGTGTATAGCTTAGAACTTGTGGTCACTGAGCCCAGGCTCTTGGATGAGAGGATGGCTAGAGGTCCTTAAGGCTCTGGGTGGAGGAGAGAGGGTGGGGAGAGTGCTGAGATTGAATCCAGAATGGGTGCTTCATGCTTGGTCAGCACGGCTCCCACTCCCCTGGGTTCTTCGCTTCTCTGCTTTTACCCCACGCCTGGGTGGAACCACCCTGTGTGATCTATGGGGGAATGCCGTTCCCAGCAAGGCTTTCTTAATGGTCCTTTAACAAACTCTTCGATCTCTCTTTGGCCGCCCTGGCTCTCACCCATCTCCTCCCTCTTTTATTTTCTACTGCCTCCATCAATTATTTATGACCGACGTTAATTATTCACGAAAAGAGAAAACTCCAGCTTTGGTAACTTTTCTAGGAGGCGTTAGGGTGGGTTTCTCCCTTTCCTGCTTCTGAAGTAGGTTTGAGAGTTAGAGGTTTTCAGGACTACGTTTGGTCATATTCTGCTTTTAAGCCCCAGGGAAAGGGAACCCTGTGGCTGGACGGGGGATGAGGTGGGGGAAGTCCACTCTGGCTGGCAGCTGCGGGCTTTGTGCAACCTCGGGGACCAGAAGTTTCAGGGCTCGCCCGCGGGAGTCGCTGTCCGGACTTGGTGGTGCTGAAACCTCCAGCGTGGGCCCCGGGGGCTGCGGGCTGCGGGGGTGTGAGGACAAAGATCTGGGTAAGGTCCCAGGCGGGGAACCGCTTTCTATAGCTTCTCCAAAAAGTCTAGTTTGCTTTTCTCCCTAGAAGCTCCCCCTCCCGCCCGTGACACCAGAACGCTGTAACCAAAGATTAATTGCCTTAATCAAATCGACCCACCCTCTGCAATTAATCTTTTAGCAACAAATTAGAGACAATTTACCTCGACCTCGCCGGCCCGGAAGAGAGAGGAGGTGATAGAATGGGGGATGAACAGAGTGGGAGAGTTTAACAAAATCCACAAATGGTGCGAGGTGGGGACTTGGGAAGGGGTGTGCAGTTTAGGTGAGTGGGGAGGAGGAAGGGTCAGCTGCAGGCTAGTGCCGGGGCCGGAAATTCCAGGAGTCCCTTTTAACCCAATATTCTTCGTAGGAGGAGACAGAGAGCGGACGACGAGGCCACTTACCTGTCTCCGTTGCCCGCGCGGTCTCCTGCCCTCCGCGCTCGATCCTCCCGCCTGCCCGGGCTCCGCGGCTCCTCCGCCAAGCTCTGCCTCCCGCGGCGCCCGCCGCCTCCCCCCGCTGGATCCGCCGCCGCCCACAGCCGACGGTCCTCTGTGATCCTGCTCGCAGTCGGGTCTTTGGCAGCGACCCGGTCCTGTTCCGCCCCTCCCCTTCTCGGCAGCCCCTTGACTTTTCCCTTCCCTTGTGGGCAAGTTTGTAAGTTTGGGGTGAGGGTCGATTTCCTCGCGCCCAGCTTCTCGGTTTAGTTTGCTCGGATCCGCACCCCCACCCCTTGCCCCGCGCGCTCACACACACACACACACACACACACACACACACACACACATACACACACACACGCTCACGCTCAAGCTCACACTCACACTCCCTAGTTCAGACCTGGGTCTTTGACGCCGCCTGTTGGTCAGGCAGGGCAGGGCAGGGCAGGGCCAAGAGCGCAGCAGCAACCTCAGCCCCAACAGCCGTCACTGCTGGACGTCCAGGAGTCTACACAGGACAGAAAGGAGGCGAAGGGGAATTGGGGGGAGCGACCACTTGAGGCAAGGTCTGGCCTGGAGGTCTGCATCTATGGGGAGCGCAGGTCTCAGGCACCTATTGCCTGTGTCCTGATTCCAGGGAGGTGAGCTGGGAAGCTTAAAGACTGGGGAGTATTTCTCAGCATACCCTGGGAAGAAAACTTTAAGAACAGAAGCGGTTTAAACAAAACAATTTGTGCCTAGTGTTAGGGCAGTGGCTGACCAGAGGTTTCAGCCATAGATCTAAGCTTTTGGTGGTGGAGACAAGCACCCAACTGGAGGGGACTACTTGATGTTACCAGGAAAGTCTTTCCAGGCTCTGGCCTAGTCCCTTCCTTTACAGTTTTCCAAAGGGGAGAGTTTACAAGGTTACCCTACCCTTTGAACTTCTTTGGAAGTCTTAATCTAGCCCTGGCTCCAAAACATCCGTGAATGGAGGCATTGTGTTCTCCTCCTGGTTCTCATCCTGTCTTTTTCATTGGAAGAATTGATGGGCTTTTTCTCCCCTATCCCCTCCTTCTCTAATAAACACTTCCCATAGATTATTCGACACAGAGGAGGAAGGCGGCTGCTTAAAAAACAAAAAGCCATAGCCCTAATGAGTTCAATTACAATGTGGTAAACACATTGCCTCTACGCTTTAATTAAGCCTGCTGCCCAATTTTAACTCATTAGTAATTCATTAAGAGAACAGCCCCGTGCTGGCGGGTGGAAGGCACCGCAGACCGACTGTGTGAGGCACGGTCCACGCGACAGCTCGCCGCCGCCGGCCTCGGCTTTGTGCGGAGCGAGTCCGGTGCGCGAAGCAGCGGCTTCAGGACCTAACACGGGTAAAACTTCACTCTCTCAAGGCGTACGGGAGTTTGTCACTCTGAGCGCCCGAGATGACCTTTCCCAAGCCAAGTCCCTCAGGCTTGTGACAGAGTTTGCAAACCTGTGGGGTAGCTGGCAGTGGTATGGGGCTGAGTTAAATTCACTGGCCACGTGCGGCACGCCGTGTCTTCTTTCACTTTGCTCTAAGACTAGGAAAAGTCTAGGTTCCCCATTAGCGCTTAGCTCCCCCTACCCACTGCAGGCTTCCGGACCCTCTCTGCCTGGGAGAAGCTTCCATAGAATCGAGCCTTGATTTTTGGGACAAGGCAGTGAGTTTGATGAGAAGGAGTAAGAAGGCTGTTGGTTGTAGTGGAGATCCTAAAGGGGAGCCCGAAGCTCTTCTTTTCCTTCTTTAGCTCTTTTCTAGTGCTGAGGAAGATGAATGGGGAGCGGGGGTGGGAGGTATGGCCGCATCTGTAACCGTGTCACTGAGGTCAGCTCTCTGGGGCAGCGCGCCGCGAGGAGAGGAAATAGGTTGCGGAGAGAATCCTGTACTGTAAAGAGCGCTGGAACGGTCTTTGAGAGACAGAGTCAGAGACAGAGACAGAGACAGAGACACACAGACAGACAGACACACACACACACACACACAGAGAGAGAGAGAGAGAGAGAGAGAGAGAGAGAGAGAGAGAGAGAGAGAGCCCGCAGCTCAAGCTTGGTTTGTCTCCTCCCACCCCTAACTTGGAGAATTCTTGGGAGAAAGTGCCTGCTTGTTCAGAGGTACCACAGCTCCGACCAGAACTCCTAGGTTCCCAAGCTACGGGGCGGAGTTTCAAAGAGCAGGGAAGGGCGAGTGTTAAAAACAAAGAGAGAGTTTGGTGTCGAGCCCTCGGGCCCCACTGCCGGACGATTTCTTTTGCTGAATGAATTCGGCACCAAGTAGCAGCCCACCAAGCCCCCTTGGAGCTGCAGGAAACTTCTCCCACTGGGCCCTCAGGCCAGGCTCCGCCTCCCGCCGACGGACTGAGACGCCCCTGACTGTCCTCGTTGGGACGCTTAGGGAGCGACCCGCAGGAAAAGCCAGGTTGCCCTCGCTTCAGCCAGGAGCTCCTCAGCAATGCCAGTCTCTTCTGCTGGCTTTGGGATGCTCCTTTTTCTGGAGTAAGCTACAACTCCTGGAAGGGAATGATCTGGCGGGATTTCCTCTCTGCGGAGGATCCTGAATCTCTCTGCTCAGCCTGGTCGCCCTGAAGGACCGCGAGGGGCTTTTCTGGCTTATCGACCTACAGTTTGTTAGGTTGGTTTTGGCAGGGGTAGCCCACGGAGGAGGGGTGCCTTTTACTTCCGCAACACCTCATCCCACCTCTTAACTTTCACAGCCTGGAGGCAGAACCAGGTTGGTTACAGCACAGAACAGGGTCTTTCGGCTTTGAGCTCCTTGGGAATAACCCCCTGTTGGTCGGGAGAAACCCGGGCACAGCTGGACTGGGTCCCCAGGAGAGGTGGGGGCGTGGTGTAGTCTGGCTCGCCTGCCAGGCCAGGCGGGAACGTTCCTGGAAGGCGACGACTAGTCTTTGACGGAATACTCAACCCAGGTTTTGTGAATGTTGCTTTTTGGTCCTTTTAGGGGATGAGTGCGGCCTTGTCTTCCTCTTTTGGCACCTGCCCCAACAGCTCCTTTTTGTGCCGCGAGCTTTGGCCGGCGTCCTGGGCTTGCCTGGAAAAGGCCTCTCTCCAGCCCAGAGCGCTATGAAAGTATAAAGTTGGATCCCTGCCCCAGGCGATCAGGACTTCAGAAGTGAGGGAGGGTGGTGATGGGATCAGAAACGTTTGCAAACTGACAGCCTCGCAGGAAAACCATTTGTTTCTCCGGGTTTTTTGGGGTTGGAATCCAGTGGCCTTCTTAACTACTCTAGGGTGGAAAATTACTGGGACAAACATTTCTCAAAGGTGTCTTGTGTCTGATGTTAACTACAACTAAAATAGATTGTCTGCCTTCCTTAGAACAAAGGGGGAGATGGGAGGAAATGATTTATTTCTGTTGACAGTGAGATAAAAATTAAGTACATTTTTGGATTACAAAGAATTGACCCCTGGGGAAGAATCACTTCCCTACAGTGTCAGGTGGGCCTATAGAATTGGCCCTGGGACAATCAAGGGGCCTTGCTTGTCAAATGCTTTCATTCAAGCACTACTCCAAACCCAACTCACTTGTTCTTGGTCTAGATTATGGAAGAACATAAAAGAAGGGAGCCAATTTAGAGGGTACAGCTTCCAGGGACTTCTCAGGGTAAAGTTAAACTTTTGTTTTTATGCAAATTGCTTTTTTTGGTTTGTTTGTTTCTTTTGCAGACCTCAAAACCACAAGCAGGTATGAAGATAGACCATTAGAAACCATCTGTTAATATGCTAAATTCTTTTCTTTTCTTTCTTTCTTTTGGTCTTTCTTTTTTCTTTTCTGAAGTGTGATTATAGATGCAGGAATTATTTTGCCTCATAGTTTAAGACTGTAAATAGAGGGAGATGTGGAGTGGGAGCAAATGTAAGAGAATCCAGTTTTGGCAAAGCACAGAAAGTGAAGATATCAATGTAAAAGTCCTGGATAAGCAGGTTAGTAACTGTTTACAAGTCTGTCTTAACAGGAACTGGGAGAGTTTGGTCAGTTGCTTTATGAAAAGTAAGACTAGAGAAGTGGAATTCTGTAGAAAGTGTCTTGGGACTCACTGTCACAAGAAAACAAGTACACTCTGACCTATACCCGAGGTATTTTCTGGGAAGGAAGAAAGAAGTGTTCATGATTAAAATACTTATTATGTGTTAGGCATGTTAAACATTTTACATACTACCTTTCATTTAACCTCCATGTGATTCCTGTAAGTTAGGCACCACTGTTTGCATTTTACTTACAGCCACATAGCTGATTAAGTTGCAAAATCAGATTTATACTCACATCTGTTTGGATTCTACATATGCTCTCAACTGATTCACCAGACTATCTTACATACAACATACAGTTTTGTCCTTATAATAGCTTCATTATAATTGATATAGCCTTTGTTATTCCCTGTTAGTCCCATAATAAACTCAGAGTCCTTAAATCATGATTCTCAAGTATAAGTTCATTTTGAAGGTTGTGTTTTGGGATTGCATTTTGCAAAATATTACTACTGTGGTTTGTATATGTTTGTTCCCCAAAAGTGCATGTACTGGAAACTCATTTTCCAATGTGGTCATACTAAGAGGTCATAGAACCTTGAGGAGAACCTAATGGAAGGTGGTGAGATCATTGGGGGAACACCTTCAGAATAGCTTAATGTAGTTTCCTAGGGACCCCCATTATTTTTGTCTTTTTGAGACAGGGTCTTACTATGCAGTTCAGGCTGGCCTTGTGGTCACTTTGTAGCCTAGGGTGGTCTTGAACTCACAACAATCCTCCTGTCTCAGTCCACCAAATTCTGGGATTATAGGCATGCACCACCATGCCTTGCTGCCCCATTAGTTCTTATGAGACCCTGATTCATGAATTTTTCTCTAGCTTCCTATCCTACCGTCATGTCCTCCACCATTAGGCCACCACCAATGGCTGAACAAAGGGACATTCCGTTTCCAAAACTATGAGTTAAATAAATATCTTTTTTGTGTACTACCTAGCTTCAACTATTTTGTTGTATCAATAGAAGATAGGTTAATACAACTGTCATAGAAGACGATAACTTTCTCAAGATCATTAGAATTGGGTCAGGTTAGTATCAGACCTCTGCTCCCCTTGTCTATCCATTAAAGTCTTTGTGGAAATTTATGATTTCTTGTTGCATTCCACATAGTGAGAATCTAGAGGCTGAAGAAAGTGGGCTCTGTCTATAGGAGCAGATTGTACCTTTCCTTGACTTCCCAAAATCCATTTATTCAGAGGAAGTCAATGTCCTGAGGTTTCTTAAAAATCACACAAATGTAGTTCACCTAGAGAGCCAAACTCAGGTACTCCAAAGAATAAGGGCCACCCTATTTTTGGAAGTCAGCAACATTCTCTATAGGAAATACCAGTGAGAGAGCAAGGTCTACCTACATAGATTTATATTCTCCACAACAGTATGTTTTGGAGGGGAGTGGAAATCATGGTGCAAAAGGATGAAGTGACACATGCTATTTAAAAGAAGTGCTAAACCAGGCTGTGGGAATATGAATCTGACTTGGCCCATCCTAATGGGCTTTGGTTTTCCCTCTGGGTGTATATAGGCTGCCCCCAGAGTTATACTGTGGGTAAGACAGGCTCTAGCCCCTACTAGACACCAGTAAACTTGTTGGTTGATGGCTCTTCTTTGCTTCTTTCACAATAAACTCTGTGAGCATTTTAACAGAAATGTTCTCCCAGGAGTAATGCTTCATTTATTTGTGTTTTTTTCTAATGCAGATGTTTATCACTAATATTTAACCAAGTCATTCTCCTGACCATTGAAAAATGGAGTTTGCAAAAATAGACAGTAGGTGATCCTTGCCTGCTGAGTCATTCTTGGGAGGTTATGGCAAAAACCAAAATATTTTACACACTTAAACAACTTGGCCCTTAGGGATTTTAAGACTGTCTTAACTGTGATAGATTGTATGTTTTTTATTATGCATGAAATAATTTGACATATGTTGTTTTAATAGCACATTATTAAATCTGAATGGAGCACTTATCTGCCTTGCATTTTGGATACATTCTGTGTTTGTCTGGCTGATCCAGCAGCAAAAACGTATGTATATAATACCATATATACATATATAAAAATGTATATAATACCATAAAAAGGTTAGGGTTGTCCTTCCATTATTATATTGTATGGTACACACTTATTTGAAAGTTAAGCTATTCCATGCTGTAAGTACTCGAAGGAAGACTAGTTTAATTTTTTTTCTTGTCCAGCCACACAATGAGTATACCACAGATGGTACAAATAGGAAGTGGGAAGAAGGAAAAAAATAAATAGGATTTTTTTGGGGGGATAGCAGCGATTGAACTCAGGACTTTGTGTTTGCCACACAGTCACTGTACTACTGAGCTATATCCCCGGCCCCCATAAATAGGATTTTTTTATAGATTCAGAATGTTAGATTCAGGGTCCAGTGGCAACTCTAGAATTTCAGAAGCTATAGCAAGCCTTTCTGTTCCTCAAAATATATCTCTACCATCTTGATAATACTTGAAATTGTAGTAATGGGATTTGTCTCTTTGGGCATTTAAGCTCAAGCAATGATTTATAACAGGGTTATAAGTTAGTTTATGAGATTTTTCCTGAGATAATATAATTATTTTGGTTGGCTTGTAGGTATAAAAGTATGAGGATACCAGCAAGCTGGGATTTTAGGGGAATGGCACATCCACTAGGGGAAAAATGAGCAAAAGAAAAGACCCCAAGAGGTAGAACTATTTACTCTATAATTTTCCCAAGGGTTAGACCTGACTGGCACTTGGTGAGGTACTATGGGGCTGCAGGTTGGGTTCCAACAAGACCTCTTACAGTCTACTTAGAGAGACAAGACTAGTATTAATGTGACAGAGACAAGATTGTACAGCATATAATTAAGACTAATTTTTGCAATCCACAATCGAAGCAGTGCAGCGGAATGGAGAAGACAAACCTTTTTTATGTATTAAGAGATTTGTGTTGTGAGTGTTGGGGGATTCTAGTAGTCCCAAAATAATATATGTGATACCAAGAAAACCCAAACTCAAGTACCAAATAAACCTTTCTTGGATTTTACATTTCTTATTTCAGAAATCTCTGTAGAAATGAATCTGACATAGAATGAATTGAGAGAAAAATATGAAGAATAACACACAAGCAAAGCGAAAACATTAGCAATTATTGCACCTAACTTCAAGAGTTACTGAAATCAAACACTCATCAGTCTCTTTTGCTGCTGGTCCTGATCCATCTTTCAGTGGAAGCTTCCTGTGGCTCAGGGTGTGATTCTTGATGTACAACCCTGTTGGCACTTAGTGCTCAGGAGTCTATCCTTGTACTCCTTCCTGTGCCTCCCTCTTCCTCCTTTTTTTCCTCCCCCTTCCCATTCTTCTTCTCCTCCTTCTTCACTTCATAATATTAGGGATGGAATCCCTACCACTAGTACATCCCCAGCCCTTTATATTTTCAGCTTTGAAATAGGATCTTTCTAAGTTTCTCAGGTGCCACTCAAACTTGTAATCTTCCTGACTCATCCTCTCAAGCAGCTGGAATTACAGGGGAACAGGAATGCTAATATAGTTGGTTGGATTTAGGAAGTGGATTGAATACATTTGTTTGAGGAAAATGCCATGCATAAAACATCATTTCAGGGAGGGCTGTCATTGCTTTATTTTTTGTCCCTAAGAGTATGGTAAGAACTGGCATATATGTAAGGATATCAGCAAAGGTGGAGTTGAACAGGAGGTTTCCTGGCCTGCTTTAGTTGGAGGCCTGGCCTGTTTAGCCAAAGGAGTGGGCTATCTGGTTTAGCATTTCACTAAAAGGTTTATTTTTCTTTTCTTTTTTTATTGGGAATCGGTGTGAAAATCGAAGTAATGTTACTTTGTAGAGCATTTCCTTTTTTTCCTCCTGTAATCATGTTCCTTGGAAAGCTCATGGTGAGGATGGTTTTGTTCCTATTCTTACATTTTATGTAAGTTTTCTGTTTTTTTTTCTCCAAGACATTTGGGGTTCACTTCTAGTTCCATCTTTGAAAATATCTATTCCATTCTTAGTGAATTTTCCTACCACTGATTTTTTCCAGCAGCTGTAATCTCTACCAGCTACTTTATTATTTATCTGCTGCCTGGTCATTTGCTATGCTTCCTATGCTTTGAGCATATCTTAATCTGCTAATTGAAGCACAGATACCTCCGCAGCCTTATTGCCTGCTGGAGAACAAGACACAGACCACAGTTAGTTTATAAAAACTTTTGTGTTGGTCTAATTATGTAACTTGCTTAAATATTACTTTTGAACTTTGAGGTTATCTTACAGTTTTTAAGTTTACATTTTGACATTTGCTACAACACATAGTAAAGAGATTAATACCTATGGGCTGGTCAATAAATGCTTGCTGATATTTGACTTATTTCAAGATATGTATCTTAACTTTTTTTCTGTAACCAGGATCCTCAGTTGGCTTTTGTGTTGGGTTTGCCATGAAACTGGCAATATTTTGAGATTCTTTCTTCAGTCTCGGTTTTGGAGTGAAAACAGCAAGATGACCTGCGTTTATTATGCTGCATGGCTGAGAAATAGTCAGGATAGATTGTCCAGGACTATGAACCCCTCTCATCAACAGGTATAGTCTATTTCTTTACTCCCTCAAGTATGGGCTCACCCATGATGTTCAAAGATGTGATTCACAGTACCATGAGAGTGTGATGGAAGTGATGTGCTACGAGGTCTGCAGTCAAGGCCTCAAGATGTTCTGTAGTTTCTACCCTTCTCTTTCAGGATGCAGGTACCAAGTAAAGAAGCTTGGGGTAGACCACTGAATGGTGAAACTTCTCAGAGACAGAGATTTAGTCCTCTAGATTTCTCTGCCAATGTGAGGCCCTTTTAGGTTTTCCAGCTCCTTCTGATCCAGCATCGAATGATGCCACCAGAGTGAGCACAGAATGGCTCAATAAAACCACAATATCATGAGCAAAAGTAAAAGGTTTTTCTAAGCTATTAGATTTGGGATTACCTAGTCATTTGCTATGCTTCCCATGCTCTAAGTGTATCTTTTTAAAAAAAATTTTATTTAAAGAGCGGGGAAAAAAAGCAAAACAGAAAAAAGGATAGAAACAATACAGAATTAAAAAAAAAAACCAGTAAGAAATCACTAGTTGGCACATTACATATTGTCTTCTTGGGTATAGTTGTTCAAGTTACAAAATTAAAGCCTACAAAGTGGACATTCAAACAGTGAGGCTGCAAACAGTTCTGTTCACTGATCCAACAAAAACTTAGCAACATGGTTATCAATCCTACGCACTTAAAGATACATGCAGTTATATCCTTTAAAGCACTTTCTTTTCCTCCTTTTGCTTTTTAAGTCCATTATCTGTTTAGTTATAACATGTTTCAGGTTGCTCAGTACCTTACTGATCTATTTTGTTGTTGTTATTTACTTTTTAAATTTTTTCTTATTTATTATTTTTTACTTATTTTATTTTATTTTACTTTATTTATTTATTTTATTTTGAAGGTAGTAAAATACAGCAGAACAAGACAGGACAAAGCAGTGCAGTGAAATTGGTACAGAACCTCACAGGAGGTTACCGGGATAACAGCAATCGGTACAATGGTATATCTAGTTTTATTCACAATAGTTGTTCCTTCAATCAGGTAGAGTAATATTGAAGGAAATACCGAAATTATAAAAACAGAATATTGAATAGAGCAATACCATTGATCAGAAGAGAGCAAAACAGAGATAAAAATATTTGCCTTCAAAGAGATGGCAGAAGAAAATCACCCTTATTTGCTACATTGCGTATAGTCAAACTCGCAAGAGATGCTCAGATCTCTGGCTGTCATTTGCTGGGGTGGGGATGAAATGGATGTTTGATTCTTAGCCCGCACACCGGTAGGCTCACAGCCGCCCACCAGAGTGGCGTGCTGGCTGCCTGTTTTTCCAGGGCCCCCAAGTTCCAACATGGCGTGGATCTCTGGAACTGCTGATGTGGTTCCTGCCCTGGGGCTGCCGGCTTGGGAGGTCACAGCCACTTACCAGAGCAGTGTGCTGGCTGCCTGTTTTCCCAGCACACCCACTCTAAGTGTATCTTAAACTGCTAATTGAAGCTCAGTAAGTATTTATTTATTACTATTCAAAATGATATTTAATTGAAAGAGAGGTATTTATTGTAAGATTTTGGGATCACTCATTTTTAACTTCAGCATAACTTGGCCTAAACTAACAATATATTTTGATCTTAAGTTTGATTTATGTAAATTGGTTTTTTATTAGTGATATATTTGAATTTATTTCTATCATTTTATATTGTTTGTTATCTGTTCTGCTTTTATTTCTCCTTATTTTTTCCCTCCTTTTGAATTCATTATTATTATTTTTGGTTGTTGTTGGTCTTGTTTTGTGGTACTGAAGAATTGAACACAGGGCCTTTGCACTAAGCTACATGCTCAACCCTTAAAATTTTTTTTCATTTCAAAACAGGTTTCAGTAAATCTCTAAATGGTCCAAGATAGGCTAAAACTTTTGATCCTCCTATCTTAGCTTCCCAGAGTCCTGGGGTTATAAGTGTGCCCCCATACAAAGCTTGATTGAGTTTTTGAAACTCAATTTTCTTCACATTTCTTTTATAATTCATATACGGTACTCTGTATTTCTTTTATAATTATCATAACACTTAAAATTGCCTAATTAAGCTGGCTATGATGGTAAGCCCAGCACTGTGGGAGGCTCAGGGAGGAGGACTGCAAATTTGAGCTAAACCTGGGCAACTTAGTGACTTACTGAGATACTGTTTCAAAAATAAAAAAGTAAGGCTGGGGAATGTAGTTACAAATTCTAAATATCTTTATCATCTTCCCAAATAATGTCATGATATTATCATTCTTAACTTTGATCACTTCTTGCCCAACTAGTCAGTTATTTTGTGATTTGTTATGTTGAATTTGACTTGTTTTCTAGACATACAAATTGGGTATTATTAATATTTTCTTGTATGGTAAATATTTATATTTATTCACATATTTTGCCATAGAGCATATATATTTATTCATAAATATGTTAATGTTATCAATAATTTTGTAATTCCTTCTTGTCTTCAAAAATGATTTTTTTTCTGGTATTGGGGATCGAACTCATGACCTTGCACTTGCCAGGCAAGTGCTTGCGCCACTGAGCTAAATCCTCAACTCCAAAGAATGATTTTTTATTGAAGTACATTTTTAGCATTTTTCTTAATGAGGGTTTGTTGGTAATATAGTGTCCCTTTTACCTTCTTTCTCTTACTTTTTCTAAAAATTATGTATTTTCATTCAGTTTTTGACAGTTTTCCTCCCTAGAGCACACTAAATTGAGTGTTATTTTCTTTTAGCATGTTGACAGTACCATCCACTCTTTCTGGCTTTCACTGTTGCACTGGGATGTTAGTCCTCATTCCAACAGCTATTTGTTTTAGTGAATTTTCTTCTTCCTATTATAAATATTATTTCTTGTCTTTGATGCTCTTCAGTTATAGTACAAGGTATCTTGATTTTAAAATATTAAGATTATCTTGGACTTCCTTATTTTGGGGATTCTTTTTTTTAAACAGTTCTGAAAAAGTGCTAAGTCATATTATGTCTGCAAATATCACCTCTTCCATGTTCTCAATTGTCTCTTTCAGGAATTCTAGATACCCATGTGGAAGGCTGTCTCACTCTATACTACATGCCTTGTAAATTCACTTCATACCCTGACTTCTAATTAATTTGTTTAGATCTACCTTCCAGTTTACTAATTCTCTCTTCAGCTATATTCAGTCTACTACTTAAGGAACTCATTTAAATTTGAACTTCAATTTAAATTATTATATGCATATTTTTTTTCTAGCATATCTCTTTTTCCAGATATGCTTGGCTATACTTAGGGCTTTTGTTGCTTGCACATATTTCTACATATCTTTTTTGCTTCATAATTATAATTAACATGGTAAGATAATCATTGTTTATTCTGTGTCAACAGATTCCATTATTTGGATTCATTTCTGTATTGATCTCCTGTTTATGATACTTATAGTCTTCAATCATAATGTGTTGATTTCTTGCATGTTTTGTGATTTTGGATTGTGAGGTGTACACTTTATTTTAACTTTATCTATGGGAGTTCTTTATAGAATTAATATTATCTAGAGCTTCAATTTTATTTTTTATTGATTGAATTATCTTTTTTTTTTGTAGTACTGGCAATTGAACTCATGACCTCGCACTTGCCAGGCAACCACTTAGACCACTGAGCTAAATTCCCAGCCCATAATATTATCCCGAAAGGACTCACATTTCTGTTAGTCACCTGTACACTAACCTTGGATCACTTTGCAAAAATTTCATTGAAGTGAAGTGTCATGTGTAAATGATAAAATTCATTTATTTTAAATATTACAATTAAATGAGGTTGAGTAAATTTATAGTGTTGTGCGACCATCATCATGATCTAGTTTTAAAACTTTTTCATAATTTTCCAATTTTCTAATCTGATAAGTGTTCCACTCTTTGTAAGCATTTCCACTCTTCAGACCCAAGCATGAGTCTATTTTATTTCTTTGTAGATTTATGTTTTTTGCTTATTTCATGAAAATGAAACCACACAATATGTAGTCTTTTATATATATGACTCTTTTTATTTGGCATAATGTTTTTGTGGGTCATCCATGTTACCATGATTACTTTAAGTTAAAGTTTAAACTTCAAATGTATAAGACTATATAAGTAGCATACATTAAGATCAAAATATTGTGTAGAGCCCAGTTCATGGATACAGGTTTTTTTCTTACCCAGTGCTAAGGCTAAAATAGACACATTATCTTGTCTGCTTCTGAACACCACACTTATTTTTCATTTGCCCTTTTATAGAGGGTGTAGCTCTTTGTGACCTCCACTTTTTTGTGAGTGTCCTGTTAGACTTCCAACTTATTTCCAGTACTGCCATCAGTGGAAAATCAGGGTATTTATGTCTCAGAAGCGACCCTCAGAGCAAAGCCAGCCTTGGGGTTTAGTACCTATACTTATTGCTTTCATTTTATCTTTTGCCTCATTTGTGTTTCTTATGATCATTCCAATTCAACAATACATTTACATACACACAGATATATATTTTCCCTAGTAGTTTAGATATTTTGATGGAAAGAGACCTGCAAGATATTGAATCTGCCATTCTACCCAAAATAAGGGATGACTTAGGAGAGTTATTTAATCAAATGTTAGGATCTCAGAGAGGTGGAGAGTGAGGGAGAATCTTCCCATTCTGAGCAGGAGGCCATCCCAGTTCTTGTCTATTACCTCCTCCCTAGCCCTGTTCACCTCCCCAGCCCTGTTCATTGTCTGATTGGTAGTATCATTCTTGGGTTCACTTTGTGTAACAGCAGTGTTCTGTCACACCTGCACACTCAATCTCTCATACACCTTTGCTAAATAACCCTTTTCCGAGCCTGGTTGGTCAATAAAAACAGCCACAGTGGAATCTTCTAGGGTCTCCATTCACCTTAAAGCTTGTGAATATTTATAATTTAAGTGGAAAGGGCAGACTTAAGGAACCTGAAACACACAGAGGCAAATTCACTTGCCCAGTTTCACAGAGAGTTGTAAATTGAACTCAGACCCATAGACTCCCTGGGACAATGTCCATTTTGCCCAGTCTTTCTGCTCTTTTTGTGACTAAGGAAATTGGAGTAGGAGGACCTAGCTCTGGTGCATTCACTAACCTAAGATATAAAGTTTTACACAGTTTGTGATTTTCTTTATCTTCTATTTCTCTGTTTTTATTGCTCATTGTTACGTGAGAGTAGTGGTGAAGAAAACAGATATGTAAACAAAGACACAAAACAACCATTACTCAATGTTTCTGTTTTTAAACAATAGGCTTGTCACAAGGAAATTTCTGAGTTCTCAGCGTGTTAGAGTTGGCCAGCTAGTTTGATTCTATAAGTGGAGGAGAAAGCAAAGAGGAACCAAGAGTCTCAATCCCAGTCCATCAGTCCCTCTTCAAGGAGTTTCTTTTTTGGGGAAGGAAAATGTCACTAAAGTTCTTTGTAGCAATTTGCGAGAAGAGACAAACATGGGTTAGATGAAACATGGGTGAATGAAAGTATCATTAGAAACAAGCTCCCAGTGTTCATCCTGTCATTTCCAAGATTTCTGATGAGTTGCTCTTGAATGCTGCACTGTATGGAGTTGGTGGAAGTCCACAACAGTGTGTGTGCTTGCTGGTAATGAGACTCCTTCCTTGTTAGGGGAAAGAGGGAGAAGCAGGCAGGTGTCACTTAGTCACCTGCATTGGAAACTGCAGCAAACACTAGACAGAATCTGCACATCTGCTCATGGTGTGGTTGTCAGGTACTGCATTCAAACTGACTTGGGCTTTGTCTGCCTGGTGCCCAAATGCTGCCCTAGGGAGGAAATAGAGAAGCCAAAATGGTCACCTAAGTCTAGAGATGGAGTGTCACAGTCTCAGGACAATTCATATCCAAAAATCAGCTGTTGAACTGAATGCAGTAGTTAAAAGAAAAGTGGGGAAGATGATAAAGAAACACAGTGAAAATTTTGTGCCTCCTGATTTTTCTCTGGGAATACTTTGAGGGAAAATCAGATGATTTGTTGTTAAAAGAAAATCCAAAGCAATCTCTTTCTTTATTATAAAGAACAAGCTCCTTAGGGTCTCATTTGCATGAAGGCAGATTCAAAACAGCTGAAATTGTGCACATCTAATTGAATAAAATTCGAGTCTTTTCCCAACCTTTCCTGAAGTAAAAGCTAAGGCAGAGCCTAGAAACATGATGAAGGGTTCTTTAGGTGGCAAAGATTTGAAGCTGCTCTTCTGAACACTCAGAAGATTCCTATAGTAGCCTTCAAGGCCATCCTTCCAGAATTGTGCTTAATTGGCGCTTTTTTTCCTGCTGTATATTAATAAGAAACTCACAAATGAATATAGGTGCAGCAATAAAAATCACAATGACTAATTGGAGCTGTTGCCAAACTTTAAGACCTGATTTTGTTTGCATTTGGTTCTTTGGAAATGGTAGGACAAAGAGAAATAGGAAGGAGTGTACCTGGCCCCAGATTGTCTCTAGTGCTGTCAGCTCCCTGGCCATCTCTCCTTGGTGCCAACCATTCCAATACATACCCATAGCTTCCAACTGCAAGCTCCTGAGTCTACCTGCAGGCTGGAAGCACTGGGGGCTTCATACTGTTGGGAGTGGCCCCTACCAATAGCTGAGGAAGCAGATATATAAATAGCTGTCCCAGCCTCTCCAGTAGGCCAACTCAGTGGCATTGTCTCCACAGTCTCCTAGCATGACTGTCAGTTTCATACAGTTGCCACATGATCGATCACACAGTCATTGTTGGCTTCCTTTCTTTTTCTGCCTCACTTTCCCACTTCACTTCTGATGCTTTTTGGGATCATCTCCCCTCAAAAGTCTTTGTTCTCAAACTCTGGTTTCATGTCTATTCCTGGGAGAATCTAACCAGGATGTAGAGGAAATGTATTCTCTTAATTGAAAGTTCTTTATGACATCTAATTCTTTGTCTCACTGATTTGGCCATGGATTCAAAGTATATTAAAGTTGAAAGTGCAGAAATTGCCATTCTAGTGATGCATCCCTCAGAAGAAAAGATTGAGACTCAGGCCATCCAGTCAAATGGATGACGCCAGAAACCAGAAATCTTGACACTTAGACTAGTGCTTCCCAGACCCAACAGCTTACAGCCATGGGCATCCTTTTATTTCCATCTTGAGCCATGTATAGTTTCAGGATTGCGTTGTGAGAAATCACTGATTTTCTGTTTTCTCTGAGAAGCAGGACTCAATAAAGTCAATATCCCTACCCATCCCATTCTCCTTTGTCATATTTTTTTTTGCTCCTTCTTTTTTTATTTTAAAAAGAAAAAAGAAAAGAAAAACAAAAAGCAAAAGAGATAAACAACACAGCAAATCCAAAACAATACATTATAGGTTTTTAAAACAGAATGAAAAAAATTTAACAATGGTTATTATACTGCATATTGTTCTCTTTTTTTTCAAAGAAAGAAAAAAAAATTAAAGAAAATAGAAAAACAGAAAAAAGGTAGAACAATATGGAATTTAAAAAATTAACATCATAAAATCGCTAGTTGATACATTACCCATTGTCGTCTTAAAAATAGTTGCCAAAGTCACAAAATCAAAGCATAAAAAGTGGCTAGATACTCAAACATTGACAGTGCAAATCCTTCTGTTCAACGATCAGACAGAATTAATATATTGTCCTTGGATAGAGGATGTATCAGATATTAAACTGATAAGAACAGATACTACACTCGGCCAAAAGGCCAAGAAGTTATGTCATATTTTCTTGATCTGAAAGATCATTTGTTTTTCTTTTATTCACTTGACAAAATTTGTGGGTATTTAGATGGTCTGAGACATTGTGCTTTGTCATTGCACAATACCATCATCCCTGCCCTCATTGAGCTTACACTCTGGAGAAGAGTGGCCAGAGGAGCAGAAAATGACAATTCCAAGTGAAAAGGGGATGCAAATGTTTGGCAAGCACAGAGGAGGGTCACAGAGCCTGGGACAGTGGTTTCTAGGAAGTCTTCCAGAAAGAAAGATGTGTGAATGGAGGCCAGAGTTTGCATACAAAAGATGGGGTGGGTATTTGTGTTTCAGGAAAGAGAAAGGCTTCCAATAGGAAGATTTGTAGGAGAGGGCATGGCCCTTTGAGAGAAGTTGAAAGAAGTGCAGTCTGGCTGTGACTCAAAAAGTGGAGACATTTTAAGAGGGATGCATGGTCCAGATCACCAAGATCTTGGAAGGCACACAAGGAAATAAGATAGAATTCAGAGGACAATGAAGAACCATTCAGATACTTGAAGCAGAAGAGTGGCCCAGTCTGCATTTTGTATTAGAAAGACTGCCTTGGTTCCCTGCACAGAATAGATTGGAAGGATGAAAGCCAAGGGGCAGGGAGACTAAGCGAGATAGACAGTGGCTTGATCAGGGTGGCTGCTATCCATCCGTGTTTGTTTTCCATATGTATCTAAATGCTATTTTAAAAAAGTCCATATGTTGTATTTAACTTTATAAACAAAAATAAAGCTTACTTTTCATTAGAACAGTTTTGAATTTAGAACAGCAAGTTTGAGGAGAAGAAAGTACAGGGATTTTCCATATACTCTTTATTTGCCTAAACAGGCACAGCCTTCACTATTAGCATTACTCCCCACCAGAGTGGTGCATTTGTTACCATTGAGGACATGTATCAGCACCACCTAAAGGCCATGGTTTACACTAGGGCTCAATTTTTGTGTTGTACGTTTTATGCACAAATATTTAATGACATGTAGAAGTACCTACCACTATGGTATCATACAGAATAGTTTCATTGCCTTAATAATCCTATATCACCCATATTCATTTGCCTTTTCTAGAATATCATACAATTGGAATCCTGTGGTACAGAACCTTTTCAGATTGGCTTCCTTCACTATACACTTAGGTTTCTTCCAATGCTCTGTAGCTTGTTTCTTTTTAGTGCTGAATAATATTCTATTATCTGGATATATCACAGTTTGTCTATTCATCTGCTAAAAGACATCTTGGTTGCTTCTAAGTTTTTCCAATCATGAGTAAAGCTGACATAAGTATCCTTGTACAGATTATTGTACGGATATAGGTTTTCAACACCTTTCTGTAAATACATAAGGACACAAGTGCTGAATATCTTAACTTTCCATCTATATTGACCTGCAAGGGTTTTAAACTCAGAACCTCATGTGTGCTAAGCATATGTTCTACAACTGAGCTACACTGTCCATCCCTATTTCTCTTTTTTTAATCCTTTCATTTAATTTGTTGAAAAAACTCAGTTGCATATTTTACAGAATATTTCATTTTGGGCTTTTCTATCTGCTTTCCTATGATGTTACCTTGTTTTTTCTCTTCATTATAATTTCTGTAAATTAATCATTAAATTTAGAAGCATGATCTGTTTCAAATTTAAATTGTATAAGATGTTGTATGCCTCGCAAAGGTCTTTTTTGTCAAGGGATTCTGAAGATGGAATGTTGTAAGTTTAGTGAGGGAGGTTACTTGGGGATTTGGGGGAGTTGTGTGTAAGGTCTTTAATGTAAGTTCAACAGATGATTATTTTTTCCCCTTCTAGTATTTATTTTTTGTTTTACTTTTATTCAGTTTCTCTAAGGTATAATTAACAAATAAAAAGTATATATGTATATATGTTATACTATGGAATATTTTAATATACGCATATGTTTTCAATTTTTATTTTTTCTTAGTACATATTTGCAGTACACAATGATTACTTGTGGGGAATGTAGTTAGTGTGTGTACACAACACATCTCATGCATATTGATCTGTGTATAAAACCAGCTACCAGTTAGGGGTTGGAGACGTGTGTGTGTATGTGTGTGTGTGTGTGTGTGTGTGTGTTTATATCTCCAGGATAAGAAAATGATGTGTACATCCAGGTATGCCAAATTTTCCATCTTCTCAAGGAAATGGAACCTAGTAATAAGAAATAAAATATTTTGATATCAACAGTAAAAATAGATAATATTACTATTATAGGAACTGTAGCCACAAAGACCAAGAGAAATAGAGCTTTTGCTTCTGATCTGACACTGTTGTAGCAAACACTTTCACTTGCTAACCTCGTCCTCTTTAATTTTTCAGCGGGTGTGTAGCAATTACATTAGTTGTTGTATTTATACATAGTATATTTGTTCTTGGACTTTTATGACTACTGCTAATTAACTGTACAGTCTTTTATTAGTGTTTGAAATTCTAATTACTGAAGTAACAGGAAGTTTTAATATTGTTTAGACTGCATTGCTTCTTTATTGACTCTCAGGTTTTCCTCCAGCAACTGAAGTTATGAATCTCAGTGAGTCGTTGTGTACTGCAAATATGTAATCAGTGCTTTCATTAAAGGAGATACCCTGGTTTAAACAACTGTTCTTTGTTAATGAACAAAGGGGTAAAGGAATGATTCCTTGGAGGTGGAGTTAATGTGGAAGAGCAGCAAAGCCTATCGCTGGTTTTCAAGGAGTTGAGGGCATATCTGTGCCCGGTAAGGAAATGCCTGTGTAGCCTATAACTCTGCCTCCTGCTCCTGATGGGCTGGTTCTCTTCTTGTCCTGCTCATTGCTCTGTTTTGCTCCACATGGTTTCTCAGTGAGAATGTCTTTCTAGATGTTGTCCACATATCACTTCCTCCATGCAGCCTTCTCTAGCTCCAACTCGGCAGCATTCTGTAGTCTAAGCCCCAGTTTATCATGTATGTTTTCCTTGTGTCATTCATTAATCACCTCTGATGTGTTTTTATTATGTCTGTAGCTGATGCATAAACATCAGGAGTATAAAGATCATCTCCTGTGTATCTTCAGTACACCCTGCCATCCCTGAAATGCTACGGATTCTCATTCCACCACTTGTTGATTATCGTTCCCTCTTTGTGGAAAATGAGGGTGTGGAATGGATTTTCAAAATGAAACTTATGACCTGTGTCCACAGCTTTAAATATAAAATCGTAAAATCATTGACGTTCAGGTCATCAAATATGGAGGACCACCTGGATGACTCTCCTTGAAAGAAGAGCAATTATCTCCATTTGACTAAACCTGGCCCTATTTCCATGTATTTAATATACATAGAGCTGGCTACGACTTTTCCTTATCCTTTCATTTGGCTTTAAGCAATGCAAATCAGTCTAGCTGAGGTGCTGATGTGTAGTCTTTGAAGCAAGGCACAGGTCAGTGTTATCCACCCCCATAGCTCCCAAAAAACATGTGCGAGCCAGGCAGGAGAGAGAGCCACACTCCATGCTGTTGGCTGAGATCGAGCCTTGAAGTAAGAGCCTATGCCCTCCCAGGGCATAAAAGGCTACACATTAGAGATGAAGCACCAACCAAGACTTTAGATACTACCTCAAATTGTGTTATTTAGAATACTTTTTCTGCATACCCTTCTCTCTGCATATTGCAGAGGTGATTTCACCTCCTACACAGCACAGCTCACAGCACTCACGTACTTCCCGCCAGTCTCACAGTCACTCATCTCCAAGCCACTCCCTTCTTCATGAATGAGTAAAAACCGGGGCTGGCCCTGGGTTGAGGCCTTTGTTCTGGTTAACCATCACCCAATCAGGACTTAGGACTCGCTTGGTTCCTCGCAACTATAGATATTCCTTAGTATCTTTATTCTCATGTGAGTTGCACTGGAAGTGGTAGATTAGAATTAACTTTCTAGCACTCCAAAAACTTTTCCATGGGATTACAAATATAAACTTCCTGGACTGTGAGGAGGTCTGGGAAGGACTCTATAATCAGACATGTATTTAAGTCTGTCTTGAATCCTGTCTTCTGTCTTTTCTCACAAATATGTTCTGGGAACCTGTCAAGAGCCGTATCAGTAAAGACGATGGAGACAGGAGGCTTATAGTCTCCTAGAGGAGGCACACTTGTGAAATGTGAGGTTGTATGATGGCATGATCAGTGTTGTGCTAGAGGTGAGTCACAGGTGGCGGCATGCCCGAGGAAAGAGAGAGAAAATCCATTTCCAAGATCTCCTTCATTCTCTATGTCTCATTATTGACTTTGGTGAGCAAATTTTTCAAGAAAGGGATTTTGTACCACTCTGGGGGGTGGGGTGGGGAGGAATGGCTTCAGAAAATCTGCCCAGCCTCTCCAAGCTTCAGTTCCCTTATATGAGGAAAGTGGAAAATCACTTCCCATTCATTGAGGAAAGATGAGGATTCAATAAGATGAGTCATGGGGGTCTGGTCCATCATGAATGCTCAGTAAGTGTTGGCTGTTAGAATATGACTAGAAAATGTTTTTCTGGCTTTATTCCTTTTCTTCTTCTTGCCCCTAGAATTTAAGCTTATTTCCTATAGCACTATATATGGTGTCCAATCAGAGAGAAATGTTTCCCTGCATTTTTGTATCACATTATCAGGACCCTGTTTGGGCAGGGAGAAGATAGAGAGGGGACTGGATTAGATGTCCTGCCTATGGGCCTACTTTATGTCATATCTGCTGCTTTTGCTAGCTTATTCTTTACCAAGTGCAGAGCCGAGGGGTGAGGATTTTCTATCTGTCCCAGTGGGACACAGGAGGTGAATGAGTTAACATTTACAAAGTGCTTTGAGCTCCTTGGAGAAAAGGCACAATCTGAGTATTCTCATTAGTGCATGAATAATAGATGAACATAAAGCACTCTGCAAATATGAAGTTCTTTAGCAATGCTAAATAATACTTCCACCGACCTACCTGTGAAGGGAGGCTCCCATCCTGGAAGCTCTATGGTTCTGGTCTTCACTGTCACTAATCTAGAGTGTGATTTTAGGCAGAATCATTTTACCTCTCTGGGTTTCAGCATTTAGGGATCAGAATGGGTCATGTTAAAGGCAACTCTAATTTGGTGCCTTTTAAAATGGTTCTCTATTGAGTAGAGAAATGACTATAGTAGAAATCAAAGAAGTCCTCTGTGGGTGAGCATGCTGACTCCTCCAAAGCAGGGCCAGTTACTGGGTGGAGATTCTGAGCAGTGGCTGCACCTGTTCCTGCCTCCTGTTTGGTTCTACAAATAAAGGTTTGTGGGGGTAGGTTGTATACGCCTGCCACCAGTGCATAGTGTGACAACCTGTCAGTAGAGAAAAGGCCTCCTAGGCCTGAGTCGTATAAAACCTTTTAGTGACCATATTCATTTTGCAAAAACTGTGGTATATCTTTTAAGTGTGCCATTCAATAGTATTAACTACCTCCACATTATTGTGCTACCATCTCCAGAATTATTTTTTATCTTGCAGAATGGATACCTCATCCCCATTAGACTACAACTCTCCCTAAACCCCCAACCCTGACAACCATTCTCTACTCTCAGTGTCTGAGTTTGACTTTTCTAGGTCCCTCATATAAATGGAGTCATACGGCAGCTGCGTTTTTGTTATCGGTTTATTTCACTTCATGCTCTTGAAGCTCCTCCATGTTGCATCATGTATCAGAACTTTTTTTCTCCTAAAACTGAACAATATTCCATTGATGTATATACCACATTTTGTTTATTCATTCACCTATTGGTGGTCACAGTTTGTTTCTACCTTTGCTTGCAGATATTATGAGCAATGTTCCTGTGATCATAGAGTAGGTGTATAAATATCTCTTTGATGGGGTAATGAATACAAGCAAAATATATGGTACATATTGAACCCCTCAATGTGAAACTAAGGGGGAGTACAATGTAAGGGGGAGTAACTGAGGAAGGATTGATAAAAATATATTATTCACATGTTCGAATCTGCCAAAATAAAACCCATTAATCTGTATAAGCAATAAAAAGAGAGTGAGAAAGAAAAAAATGCTGTAGTGTAGCACTGTACCCTGGGTTAGTTCCCCAGTACTGCAAAAAAGCAGAAACAAACAAAACTTCTTTTGAGTTCATATTTTTAATTCTTTTGGACATACACCCAGAAGCGACATTATTGTATAATGGGAGAATCCTATTTTCAGATTTTTAAGGAAATGACCATACTCATTTGTTCTCCAAAAAAATGTAGAGTTGGAAGAGAATCTTTGATGACTGCAGATTCTCTAGCCTACATAGTTCCCTCCATCAAGGGTCCTCGCCTCACTTGTATTTATTAAATTATGATGCCCAAGATAGGTTGCATTTTATCAAGAGGATTACACAATTTTAGAATTTGGTGCTTGGATGGGGTGATTGTGACTTGCAATTGAAGAAGCTATGCTTTGACTTGGGTGCATCTAGGGCCCAAAAGTTTGTAGCCAGACAGTGTGAATTGTCCTTGGATAGAGCAACTCTAACTGGAGGTATCAAGATAAAATCTATCTCCCTTAACTTTTTCACTCTGGCCCAGTGGCACAATACAGAACAAGTCCCTGCCTCTTACACATGGCCCTTCTGGTGTTTTAAGGCAGCTATGATGTGGGTTCAAGTCTTCTCTTCAGCTTGGTTGCTTGTCCTTGCCAGGCACTTCTCACCACCCTTGGCTTTAGAGGTAAAATTAGGTGTGTGGTACCTTTTAAGAATTCCCAGTATCCTCAACAGAAGTTCAAATTATTTCAACTGTTCTTGGTTTGTTCAAAATACAGATAAGTCTCCCCTTCTTTGCACCCATTCCCTGCTCCTGAAGTCTGCCATATTTGGAGAAATTATCAGCTAGGAAGAGGATGATGTTTCCCACAGAAAACATGTAGGAAATGGAAATCTTCCAAGGACAGGTCAGATTAGATGTTGTATCACTTAGCTGTGGGTGGCTGCAAGTAACACCTGACTAACCATGGCATTTAATTAACTCGTTTAACTAGCAGTCTTAGATTTGGTGTGAGGGCTCAGTGATGCCATCTAGGTACCAGGTTTTTTCTATGAAACCTCAACTTATTGCCATTTGCTTTAAAGCTTCTAGCTTCATACTCCCAAGTAGTGGCCTCAGTTCCAACCAGAAAAGCCCCACATTCTCTAAGGTAGAAGGAAATGAAGGTCCACTTGTTTATCTCTTTTTCTTTTTAAATTTAACACCAAGTACATTTATTAGAAAAGAAGAAAGTTATGAAATATCCTCTTTTTCTAATGGAAAAAATATTCCTCCAGGAAACTCCTCCAAGTAAGCTTTCCCTTATTTCTCTTACTGATCTGAATTACAAGTTCCCACCTAGAACAGTCACTGTTCATAAAGAGTGGCTTTGCCACGTTGGTTGGCCCAATCACATTTCATCCTCTGAGGACAGAGTTATGTTTCTACCCAAGCACCAGTGGGGTCCTGCACCCCCAAGGAAGTAGGGAGGAGGGCCATGGCCAGATAATTGACAATGTCCCCCAGAGATATATTTCTCAGAGGAAAAACTGACAGTGACTATAGTTTTTATTTATACATGTGTAATTTACAGAGATGTAGGGACTTTTAAAAATCTGTGTTAAACTTATCAAGACAGAAAAACAACATACCTTGGATATTTCTTAAATATTCCCTTCAGCCATTCTTGACATTTTCCCGGCTGTGGTATAGAGAAAATAACATATCTGATTGACATTGCGTGGTGCACAGATCATCTTCACGTACTTCATTCATCGGCCTTCGTGCTAGCTGTGTGGATTGGTAAGTATAATAATAATCTTTTATGTTTTTGAGTTTTATTAGTACATGTTTGCAGTACATTATGGTTATATACATTGTGGGGAATTGGAACATGCACGTAACACATCTCAACTCTTTTTCCCCCCTTCCTTATAAGTTAATTATCATACATAAAGATTAACAGGCCAAAAACATATAAAAGATATAAAACAATTTTACTACATCAAAGTATACTTTTAGATACATTGTCCCTGCTGGATTACAATGATTTTTCCCTTTTTCCTATTGAGTATCTTTCATTTTGTACTTTATGTAATGAGTTTCTCATGTAAGAGAAACCATGTGATATTTGTTTATTTATACTGGAAGACTCATGACCTCATGCTTGCCAGAGCAGGTGCTGTGCCACTGTGTGATATCCCTGGCATAACCATGTGATTTTTAAGTTTGTGTGTCTGATTTACTTCACTTAACATTATGATCTCAAAATTCATCATTTTTCTACAAATGACTCAAAGTTATCCTTCATTGTAGCAGAGTAATATTTCAAAATGTATAAATACTACATTTTCTTTATCAATTCATCCGTTGCTGGACACCTGGGAGGCTTCCAATATTTAGCTATTAGGAGTCATGCTGCTATGAACATGGGTATGTTTGAATCACTGTGGTGTGACATTTTTAATGCTTTTGGGAAGATATCTAGAAGGGGAATAGCTAAGGCTAATGGAACTACTAATTTTAGTTTTTAAGGAATCTCCATACTGATTTCCATAGTAGTTGTACCACTTTATACTCCCACCAGCCATGAAGAAGAGTTTCTTCTTCCCCATCCCCAGCCTCACCAGCATTTCTTGATGGTAGCCATTCTTTCTGTGGCAAGATGAAATCTCATTGTTGCTTTTAATTTCAGTCTCTTGAATGGGCAATGATGATTTTTCTCATGTATTTATTCACTGCATGTATTTTTTTCCTCTGAGAAGTATCTATCTATTTTAGATGATTGTTTTTGAACTGGGTCTTTACATTTGGGAGGGGGTATATTTTTTTGAGTTCTTTATATATTCTAGATATGGTCTTTTGCCCAACGAGTAGCTGGTAAAATGTTTTTCCCATTCTATAGACCGTCCGTTCACTCTTTCCATGGTTTCTTGTGCTATGCAGAAGCTTTTTAATTTGATGTGATTACTTTTGTTGATTCTTGGTATTATTGTGCAACTGGGGCTTTTTTCAGAAAGTCTTTGCTTAAACCTATGCTTTTAAGAATTTTACTTATTTTGTCTTCCAGTAGAATGTTTCTGTTTTAATATTTAGATCTTTGATCCACTTTTATTTTAGTTTAGTACATTGTGATAGAGTTGGATTTAGGTTCAATCTTCTTTTTAAGGATAGCCAGCACCAAGGAAGAAAAAGATGGCCAACTGATAGGTAGCAAAATAGAGCGCCTTTCTGAGAAAACCAACTCAGATACTAGAATTTAACACCATGGAGAAGAGCAGAAGAAAGGAGAGGAATTTTCATGACCCAGGAAGAAACTGAGGAAAAAGAAAAAGGAAAAAAAAAAAAAAAAGAAGAAGCATGGATGGAGGGCTAGCGCTGAGCATACTCCTGTTGCTGTACTGGGCAAGTCTTAGAGTCAGATGACTCACCATTGACCTGAGATCATGGCTCTGCTGAGAGCAGAGGTTGGGGAGCCTGAGACCCTTGGTGGTAGGAGGTGCTGCAATAGGGAATGGAACCAGTGAACCAAGCTGCATGGACTTTGGTGAGTGCTAAGAACTGGGTTCCCCAGAGCGGGGTGACTGGCTAGATGACATATTGGAATTGGGCAGGACAGGCTTGAAACGACAACTGAAGCATTGTCAGTTGGCAGCTCCTGGCCCAAAGCAGATTGGTGGGATCTGCTTGGGCTGGGCCATGCCCCTGGTCGGGACCCAATAGCCAGGGACGAGGCTGTCCCAAACCTGTGACATCTGCAAGGCACATACTAATGTGCTAAAGACACTCACTGGTTGACTGGCTTAGAGGGGAGGGGCTGGCCCACATCATCCCTGCATGCACCTCATAGATCAACAGCAAACTGGAGAGGGCAGCAATCCTCTAGCCAGGACGCCTCAGAAAAACTGTAAGCAATACAAAAAGGTCCTGAGACCTCCACCATTCAGTTGTCTGAAAGAAAACAGAAACATGACAAGACAAAGAAACAACAAAAAGCCTCCAACCACTGATCCAGGGAAAATAAGTCCAGGAGAGGTAAATACACAGGAGATTGAGGGCAGCAAACATGCAATATTAGACACGGCCTCACCAAAATAAATACTTCTGTGAACTCATTGACGAATTTAAATCTGAAATTCTAATTCAGGTGAAGCAAGATATAAGAAGATTAATAAAAGAAATGCTGGGCACTCCTCAAAAAGACACAAATGGAAGAATGGAGGAACCCAGAGAAAGGAGAGAAGCCTTTGATGAAGAAATAAACAAAATCTAGAATACATGAAACAGATCCAAAGAGAATATCAGGAAATTAAAAACTCCATTGAAAGCTGGCAAAACTTCTTAATAGAGACTAAAGACAGACTTTCAAAACTTGAAGATAGATTTGCAACGTATGATTGTGAAAGGAAGGGTCTCTTAAAAATAACAAAGAACCATGAAGCAACGATACAAAAGCTAGAAGACAAGAGGATTTATAGCTTAAGAATAAAAAATGTGAACAAAGAGGCGGGGACAAATACAAATGAAATAAAAAGGCTATTCACAGGAATAATTAAGGAAAACTTCACAAACGTAGGAAATGGAAGTGATGTTCAGATATATGAGGCATACAGAACTCCAGCTAGCTATAACCAAAACAGATCTACACTGAGACATATAATAATCAGGATCCAAGAAATCCATCACAAGAACAGAATATTAAAAGCAGTCAGAGAAAAGATACAAATTACCTATAAAGGAAAACTCATCAAAATCACAGTGGATTTCTCGTTGCAAACCATCAAATCAAGAAGAGCTTGGAGCAAAATACTCCAAGCCCTGAAAGAAAATAACCTCCAACCCAGATTGATGTACTCTGCAAAACTGTCTCTCAAAATAAATGGAGAGACAAGATATTTCCACGACAAAGAGGAACTGGGGGAGTTCATGACCACCAATCCAACCCTGCAAAGAATATTGAAGGACATTCGAGAGAGAGAGAAGAAAATCACCAGGATTCCAGGAACAATGGCAGAAAGGCCTCAAAGAAAGAGGTAGACAGTGGAATGAAGGAGAAAAGTAAACAACAATGACAGAAAAATACCATAGCAGAGATGAGGCAGAGAAGATTGGCTATATTGCTGCTTTGTCTTGACTGATTTTATTCGAATCTGGTATGCTTGATAGTATCAAGTCTGAGAGTAGAGGCAACTACTCTGAAGATAACAAGATTGAATAGGATACTCATTCTGGTTTGATTATTAACTGCCTTTAAAGTCCTATAATGTCTCCAATGTTTGGCTCTTATTAATAGTGCTATGTATTGCTATGTTTAATTATACTATGCATGATGATATAGACAATTTTATTGAAAATAACAAGACATCATAGTAACTACCATAGATAACCTAGTATTGTGGTTTTATATGTCCTTTTCATTTTGTGTTTTTCTGGGAATTTGTTTTGTTGACTTGTTTGATTTGTTTTTCCCTCTAATACAGAAAGGCTAAGTATACATATAGAGACTTATACATGTGTAAAACTTCTAAAGAGTTTACGAGAATTGATTATAGTTATTGTAAAAAAAAGAGAGAAAAAGAAAGTATTCTAAAGGATATAACTGCATGCATGTTTAAGTGTGTAGGATTGATAAGCATATTACTAAGTTTTTGTTGGATAGATGAACAGAACTGATTGCAGTCTCACTGTTTAAAAGTCCACTTTGTATGCTTTACTTTTGTAACCTGAACAACTACTCCTAAGAGGAAAATATGTAATTATCAACTAGTGATTTCTTACTGTTTTTTTGAAATTATGTATTATTTCTACCCTCTTTCTGTTTCATTTTTTTCTTTAAATAAAAAAAGATAACCAGCACCATTCCTAGCACCATTTATTAAATTATCTTTCCTCTAGCAAAGGTGCTTGTCAAAGATAAAATAGCTGAGTGTGCCTGAAGTTGTTTCTGCATCCTCTTTTCTGTGACACTGACCCACAAACCTGTTTTTCTTTGCCAATGCCATGCGTTTTTTTTTTTTTTTAATCACTGTAGTTTTGTAGTGTAACTTGAAGTCCAAGATTGTGGCATCCACTCCCTTGCCCTTGTTGCACAGAATTGCTTTTTTATTTTAATTTTTTTACTGGGCTTCAGTTTAGCAGGCTGAGTTAATCATATTTCTCATATTGAACACTATTGTCTTTTGTTTGTACTTGGCCCCTCTCTTGTAATTAATTAATTAACTGATCACTTACCTAATAAGTCAGTTCCCTTTTATTATTGTCTTCCACTCATCCTTCTTTTCCTCTATGTAGGCAATCATTGTAAATATATGTAATGTTTATCTTGTGATTTCTGTGTGTACCTGTATTTGTAAAATGTATGTTTTGTTCAGTGAGCACATAAATAGAAGTGCTCTATAGAACTCATCTTGATTCTTACTTTTTTCACACTTCTTTTCAAGAGTAATCCTTGTTGCTATCTTTATGTACTCCATTGCCTAGAAATGGTGCATAATACTCCCGTTAGTGCAATCATATTTTACTCATCTGCGCCCCCTAGTGGAACTGTAATGATCTCCAACGCGCGCATATATCTTAATTTGGGGGACACATGATGGGCCTGGGTGGGGATTTCTGTGTGATACAGACTCAAAAGCATATTGGCTGAGTCTAAAATAGACAATTTGAATAAGCACCACTTAAGTTGATCTCCAGAAAGTCTTCACTAGTCTATCCTGCCAGGAGCTGTTCATACAATTGTTACCTGGAAACCGGGCCTTGAGCATGTTAAGTAACTTGTCCAAGCTTACACAAGCAGTAAAAGTGAATTAGGATAGAACCTAAATCCACAGCCTTTTTATTTTCCAAGCCATCTCTTTGTAAGTCTCTGGTTCATGATACTGAACATTACCAAAGATTTCTTCAGGCTTTCATTATTTAGAGAATGCCTTGAATTTCAGAAGTGCCTTCTGGTGCCAAGCGCAAGTTGTAGGTAGAAGGAATCTGAGGTAGTGGGTAGCTTGTGTCCTATGATCTCAGAATCCTATCATCCAATTCAACTTGTTCAGAATCTCTTTTGATTGCTTTACTACAGTTCTACACTGTTTAAAAGAAGGGTATCTAAAATCCTTGTCTTTCTATTTCATAATATCTGTTGTGAATTTTGGTTCTTAGTTATACTTATTTCAGTTTCTCACACCAGAGGAAAAATGCAGCATTTACACATGATTTAAATCTTCAAATGGGAAAGAGACCTGTGGAAGGAGGAGGGAAAAAGGAAGGAAGGGGAAAGAGAAAAAGGAAAACAATGGAAACAAAACTTTTGTAAATATGAAGGGGTTGAGGGGTTGAAGGGAGGGTAGAGGAGTGGAGAAAAAAAAGAATCAAGTTATATCATCAAACTTCTTATGATGCATGTGATCATTATGTATACCTAAAATGTAGCAATAAAGTTAATTTAAGAAAAATAAAATAAAATCCTTGTCCTCTCAATTGCCTGTGCCTCCATGATTTCCTGACTTGTAAGTAAAACAGAAGTCAAAATCAGGTACTGTTATAACCAGAATGGACCTTAGAGATTATTCAGTCCAACTCTCCCACTTTATAGATGAGGAACTGGTGGCCCAGAGAGAAAGCTACTTGTCTGGAATCATAGAGCTAGAAGCAGAATAGAACAGGAAACTAAAACAAAAAACAGACAAGCAAACAATAACAACAACAACAGCAAAAACAAAAATAGTTCCTTGCCTTTTTGGCCTTTTCTATCTCTTTGCATCTAGTAGCTTTTCTCTGTCTACCTGGGGATCCACATTTTAAGATTCAAAAGATTTACATGTGCGCTGTATCAGTGGTGCTCCAGTAGCCCAAATGTCCAGCAATCACCTCTCTGGTGTGTATGTTTGGGGAGGAGGCTGTATCTGTAGCATTTATCAATTTCCATGGAATAAATACTGTCTCCAAGGCCAGTTTCAAGCTGTTTAAGTGCTTTCCATGAACATGGCGTTGAGACACTGAGCCCAGAAATAGGTATTTTCACCTCCATGAGGCAAAAAACAAAACTGGCAAGGCATACATGGCAGTAAAATCAGGTAAAATGACCAGGAGATGATGTCTTCCAAGCACTTATTACCTTTATTTTTACTATAATTTATTTAGTGGTAAGATTACCAGAAATAATACCTAATAAAAACTGTGTTTATCACTAGTTTATGAAATTCTTTTTTTTAAATTTTAAAGAGAATAAAACCAAGCAAAATAAAACAGAATGAAGCCAATAAAACAGAATTAAGACAAGACAATGTCTCTTGTCTTCCAAATAGCTTCAGATACCCTCAGACAGAGTAAAAAATCAAACAGAACAGAATAGAACCAATAAAAACAAAACAATGAATGCAATAAAGGACTTCAAAACAAGACAATAGTAAATCCAAAATGGCTACCATAATATATTTTGCTATCTTTTAAATTGCTGCCCATCCTATTGGATATAACAAAATCAAAATGAAACAGACTAAAACCCAACCCAACAAAAAATTTAAAATGATACATGACCTCAAAATAAGATAGTAGGGAATTAACAAGGACTTCAGAAGGAGATCTCCCATAGATGCTTCACTGCATACCGTTATCCTCTGAACCTATGATCAGACCACCAGCCCTTGACCTGCAAAGTCAGTGAAACACCAAAGACCACAAGCATCAAATTGCATTTCACCTCAATAGCCATCATCATAGCCTGTGTTTCTCTGGATCACTTGGTTGCTTATGGGAATAGGGAGGTTACCTCTTCTTGTTTCCTAGCTGGCTCACTGGAAGGGGCTGGGGTCTGGTTGTCCTCCACCCCTCAATGACCCATGCATGATGCTGATTTGCAGGGAGTGTTTGCTTCTTGGTGATGTCTTGTTCTCTTCCCCCACAGTCTGTGAGTGGCGCTGACTCACAGGAAAAGGCTAGAGTCTGGTTGTCCTCCCCCAACCCCTGGCAGTGGCAGCTTGTGCATGGTGCTGGTTTGCAGGGAGAAGAAGCTGGTTTGCTTCTTGGTGACTTCTTGTTCTCTTTCCCTGAAGTTCACCTCAAGGAATTCTAAAGCGAGTGTAAGTTAGCTCCAGGGCATCACACACAGCAGTCTGTCTCCCTAGTTTACACATTTGTCTTGATTCTTTTGAATACTCTATAGTGGAAACACAAAATGAAAAGAGACAAAAAATGGAGGAATGAATTATTCTGCTGATAAATTTTATGTATAGCTGAAGCCTTACTCTTTAAACCTCTAACTATAAAAGTTTTAACTCTTATGGGTAAACTTATTTTTTTGTAAGGTGTTCCAACTTTATTTACAATCAAACCCTTGCTCCCCCATTTCAGCTTCTCATCTTTGCTCTAGGGAGGACCTAGATGAAGTAATTCTGACCAAGGCATCTAGGGGTAGTACCCACTGAAGAGAGGGATTCCTCACTTCTTCTGGGCTTGTGCTCTGGCCCGCTGGGGCCAGACTTTTAAAATAATTTTACTAGGCAAGTGCTTGAGCCATGCAATTTGAAATAGCTAAATCTTGGAAACAAACAAAATGCCCATCAACAACAGAGTGGATGAAAAAGATGTGGTATTTTTGTCCAATGGAATATTACCCAGCTATAAAAAAGGATGACCTTGAGGCTTTTATAGGTAAATGGAGGCAACTTGAGACTATCCTCACAAGTGAAATAAATCAGACTCACATTTGTAAATATTGTATTCTCTAATATAAAAATAATAATAAAAAACTGAAAGAGTAATAAGATCCAAAATGTATAATAGATATTGTAATAATGCAAGGGAAGGAAAGTGCTCCAAAGGATATAACTGTATGCAGGTTTAAGTGTGCAAGATAGATAACCATACTGCTAAGTGTTTGTTCATCAAACAGAATGGTTTGTACTGTCCATGTTTGATTGTCCACTTTTTATGCTTTGATTTTGTAACTTGAATAACTACTTCTAAGATAACAGTATGTAATTTATCAACTAGTGGTTTCTTACTGTTTTTTTTGAAATTCTGTATTATTTATACCCTTTTTTCTGTTTTGCTTTTTTTCTCTAAATAAAAAAAAATTATTGCACTCTTTACTGTTTCCTTGCATGAAACATTGTAACTTATTACCTTTTTTTGACAACTCAAGGTGTGTTGAAGTGTGAAAACTTGGAATAAGTCACTCAATACTCCTGTGGTGTTAGGGCTCTGGACTTTTTAGTTCCTTTAAAAAATTCCTCACTGTCCAGAAGTTATAATTTTATCTATCTGTGTCTTCTCTAGCTTCTCCCTTTTCTAATTGACATGTACAGAGCCAAACTTCTTAGACTCATATTACAAATGCCAGTAACCTGGTTTGATAGAGTCTGATGCGTAAGATGTTTACCTTCTAGTGCATGCACTTGCAATGATTCTTTTGAATGGGAGTTGCTCCACCTGGTAAACTTTGCAAAAGAATCAGTAGGCTCAGAGAATATATGACTTAACTTTTAGTTATTGTAAAATCTTTGAAGAGGATTTACTATCAGATTCCTTAGTTCCAGATCAGTGAGTATTTCTATAATAATATAGTTAATATATAAGGGGACAGTATTTTATCATGCATACATTTCATTATAGAAGATGGCAAGATGTATCTCTGGGCCAGGCAATATGGAAAACAGAGAAGTCTTGGGCTCTAGTTTGCAGGATCCCAAAACGTTTTTGGAATGGGTGTTGTTCCACCTGGTGAACTTTGCAAAGGATGGTAGGAATTAAGTCTTAAAGTTGGGGCATGTCTCCATGCACTAAAGAGATTCTTTGACACTTGCAATACAGTTGTAGGCTGTAGATAGGAAGTAGTTTTAATACTTGAGAGTTTTCCCTGCCTGGGATCAGGGAGCTCCCTCTACATACCTGCCTGTCCCCAGGAGTGCTGCTTCCTGGGCTGGGAAAGGAAGTAGACTATATACCTGGCCACCTGACCTTACCCTTTTGCTTTGACACTGGGATCATCAACAAAGCCCCCTACCTTTGTTCCACTCTTCTCACCAAGATCACATTTGGTCATTGTTCCCTTGCTTTCAAAGAGGAAGTGGTTTTCCATGATTCTTTTGTCTTCTTCCCAAAGTGCAGGAAAGATAGCCTTAGGTGTGGACTGAGGAGACAGCCTCTTGCATACAGAAAAGGGACATCCTATCCCCTTCCCAGTATCTCCCTCTGCAATACACTTCTCATTCCTCTGGAGCAGAGGCTTTTGTGAAATTTAATTTGGGAAGCCTCCTTATGCTTCCTTTCCCCAATTCCTCATTAGCTCCTTGTGGAGATTCATGGGCTGGGCTATGGTACAGAGGAGGGTCCAGGGCTGGGGTTGCTGTAAGAGAGGCAATTGCACAGGAAAAATTTCCTTTTCTGCTTTGACCCCTCCCCTGGTCAGCATGCTGCTGATATCATCTGAGCAACTTCTACGAAGCTTTTGGAGCTGGTGTCACCCCAACAGGGCAGCAGGGAGCCTAGTAGTGAGGGCTGGCTCCTCCACCTCACTTGCCTAATTAACAAGTTGGGTCCTTTCCAGCTCCTCTCTCTGGCTCTCCTGGGGCTGGGCTCCACTGGGGGTGGGCAGACAGTCTTACTTTAAGCAGCCTATTGATCCTCATGTGGTCCTGGTGCCCCTCTTGGGGGAGCACTCTCATGTTTTAAGTGCATGCAGTTACTCTGTTGACTGGCTTGTAAACAGGTTTTAATGGGGCTATTAGTGTAAAAGGACAGGAAACTTTCAAAAACAGCCTTTTAAATATTCATGAGGATGTTAAATCTGGCGCTTAATCACCAGTATTTGCACACAGCTAACTGGGAGGGAGGACAGCTAACAGGCTGCCTTCACTCTGAGCAATTGACAGGGCATTAATAAACACTCTTACAGGCATGATGAATGACCGAGAGAATAGGACCTTTTTTTTTTTTTTCGTAGTTTTTAACCAAAAGGGACCCCTCTCCTTTGGGGATTATTTTTTTGGGGAAAGTGTACATGAGAAGGATTGTGGGTGGGATTCAGGCCACATGGAGGCTTGGATGGGGTGTCATGCATAGACAAATAGTTTCCCTTCAGAAATAGCTAGACTCCCTATTTGAATATTCACTTCCTGGAGGATGGCTTCATCAGGGAAAACTTTTAAAAACTTCCAAAGGATTCCTTACCAGGAGACTTCTTAGTTAACCTTGGGAAAGCCTGTGAGGGAAGTGAGGTTCTTACAGCTGGAGTTCCTTGGTAATGTGTGATCAGCTGTTTCTCAGTTTGGGCTCGTATATTTACCTAGACTTAAAACAAGGATGATCAGCTGTGGTCCAGGGTCTCCTGTGGGGCAGCCCATCTCTCTCCAACCCACTCTTTTTTTTTTTTTCTTGGTACCCGGGATTGAACTCATGACCTCGAGCTTGCCAGGCAGGTGCTTAAGACACTGAGCTAAATCCCCAGCCCCCAACCCACTTTTCTAAGTGTGCCTTTCCGCTTATGGAAAGGTGTCTTTCTCTAACTCCTCTCTATCATTTTTTTTTGTTTTTGTTTTTGTTTTTGTACAGGGGATTGAATTCACAACCTAGAGGTTTCCAGGCAGACTCTTGTGCCACTAAGCTAAATCCCCAGCTCTCTGTCATATTTCATACAGAATTCTCTACTGAAATATGAATGGAAAGATTGCTTTTTAAACTAGTAAATGACCTTCACTATTGCATTTTTGGAATGGACCTTGGAGACTAACCCAGTTTCATTCCTTCCAAATGAGAAAACTGGGGTTCAGGGAGCTAAAGCAACTTGTCCAAGCTCAAACACTGTGGCAGACTTAGGACTTAACTCCAGATATCCAGACTCCTGGTCCATTAGTTCATTTTAAAGGACTCCTATGGCAGCATGATAAGACTTCTCCATGTGATCCAGAGATTATTTTGCAGACTCATTCCTACAGAAGAACCTCAGGCTCAGATGATTGCCCATCTCCAAATATGGAAAGATCTGTGCTAATAACACCTAAACCAGGTGAAACACAGAAGGTCCTGGAAGAGATCTCTCAGTTTCTGTGTGGTGGGAATCCCAAGTCTCACTATCTGAGACCAACTCAGAATTCAAATCTGTTTCTTTCCCACAAGTACTAGTTGGGAATTTTGGTTGACAAGTTTCTATTAGAAATGGAACCAAGACCTCCTTCCATGCATAAAGTTGCAAAGTCATAAAATGTGTTTTTACGGAGCTAGGAAAAAAAAAAAAAACCTCTACTAGGGTTTAAAGTGATACAAAAGGACAAAGAAATCAGCATATTCAATAAATCCCTTTCTATCCTGCAACCCTTTCTGTCCATCCCACATATTTCCATCCAACCCCAGCTGTGCATAAGCTCCAGAATTAAGAGGGGTTGGGGAAGGTTGTCATGAGAATAGCTAACAATGGTCCCCAGCCCAAGGTACTTTTTCTTTAGTTAGTACTTTGACTCTAGAGCTGTCACAATGCCAATTGCAGGATTAGTCTGGTGTTTGTCCGTTTGTTTTTGTTTTATGCAAATGTCACTTTCACCCTTTCCTACCATTGCTCAGTTCTCTAAGATGGTTTCCATTCTGAGTCCAGCCCAACTAGCCCTTCTTAGCACAGCCAGTTTTAGCTTCTCAGAGGCAAACAGGTGTTTCCTTTGAAAGCAACAGAGCAGGGAACACATTGTAGACAAGATGGTTATGGTTCTTAACCATGGATTTATTCAGAGACCCAGTGTAACTATTTTTTTTAGTGAAATGCCAACAGGAATAAAAGATCAGTCTCACTTACTGAACAGTTTGCATTAATGACTTCCGTAAGAGCCAATCTATTGATTTTTTAAAAAACAAAACTCTACTTGTCTCTTTTATATGGATATATAGCAGGTAGGTGTTGATAAAGCAATTAATTTGAGAAATAGATTCCTTTTCATAATTACGATGAATGTAATTTGGCAGTTTTTGCCAATAATTGCTGCAATGTTTGGTTGAAATCCAAAGCACAAATGAATCTTAAACCTTTGCAGAACTGGATCATTTTGTCAATGGAAGGACTGTCAGTTGTATAGAGAATGAGGATATGTTCTATAAGTCTTTTTAGGGTTATCAGACTGACACCAAATGCTGGCAATATGACATCAATTTCACAGAAAGTAATATTGGATTGACACCATGCTTTTTATACCAAAGTCTCCCATTGCATTATTTCAGCTGGTTTGTTTTATAGGTGAACTGTAGTAGAAATCATCATGGTTACTGAAAACATCTGGACCAGAATATAGGAAATTTAGGCTTTATTTCCAGCAGTTCCACTAATTATAACCAGATGTGTATAAGTTTATATTTATATATATGGTAAATCTTTTCCTCACTTGTAAAGAGGGTAAACGGGTATGTTAAAACCTGGCATGTCAATGTATTGTTTTAAATGAAGCAACAGACATGTATCTGTGCCTGTTTTCCTTTGGTGACTCAAGGGGCATTTTACTTTGTTTTTTGAGACTACCTATGTAGTTTTGATCTTGCTGGCCCTTCTCAGCACATCCAGTTTTAGCTTCTTCTCAGGGCAAACATATGCTTCCTTTGAAAGCAATGGTGCAGGGAACAATTTGCAGTATAGTTCAGGCCGACCTGGACCTCACTATGTAGCCCAGACTAGCCTTGAACTTGCGGTGGTCCTCCTGCTTCAGCCTCCCAAGTGCTGGCTTTACAGGCATAGGCCACCACCCCTAGCCTTCAAGAGGCATTTTAAAATGAAACTTTCTCATGTTGAACTTAGAACCTCCTTCCAAACCTTATCCTTCTCTAATACTCTCAGATCAATTAGGGACATTACAATCACTCAGCGGAAACTAGAGTCCTCCTCCCCATTCCACTGTAGCTAATCAAAGACACATTATATTTGCTTCCTAAGTAAGTTTCAAATCTGTCCATGCTACTGACCAACTTAATTCAAGATGTTGTCATCTTTTTCTTGGGTAAGGACAATAATTCCTTTACTCTTCCTGCTACTCCTACTACTGTAATGCCTTGTGCAGTTTGCTTCCTTCTTCCTCACTCCAGCAGCCAGGGTCATATTCTGAAAGTATGAACTCACTTGTATCTTAGTTAGAACTTCCAGTGGCTTTACAATACTGTGAAAATGGCCTAACAGGCCATTCCCCTCTAGTACTATTTTGATTATTAAAAGGGAAGTCTGTCAGCCCCTTTGACCTCACCATAGAAAGGGTAGAGCTGGAACTGGCCTCAGGCAGCCAGTTTTGCTCCGCTTTTTCTCCTCTGTCTCAGTCCTGCCCAATCCTCTTTGTGTGCGAAGGCAGATTTCTCCATGGCGTAGAGAAAATGGTCATGGGGAGTCCAGGATCACCTTAGGGAAACATTTGGATTGGCTCTTGTTTGGGCCACAAGCTCATGCCTGGTAACTGTGGCTGCTGTTTCCACTGTGACAAATGACTGGACCCACTGCTTCATACCACAGCTCCAGAGATTAGGATCTATAAACACAGGAGTTGGGCTGGCACCTGCATAGGCAGAAAGGCAATGGTCACCATAGAGGGTAGATTTTGTAGAACTGGAAGGAAAACAGGTGATTTAGATCCTGACAATCATGATTTGAACCTCAATGTTTTAGGCTTTTGAAAGTTTTCTTCAAATTCTAAGAAGGAAGTCTTTGGGTTAGGACAAAAGTCCTCAGTGATGAATTATAATTCAAGAAAGCATATACAGAATTTTTTTTATTTAAAGAGAAAAATAACATGAAAACGGTAGAAATAATACAGAATTTCAAAAAAAAGATACTAAGAAATAACTAGTTGATAAATTACATATTGTCCTCTTAGAAATAGTCATTCAAGTTATAAAATTAAAGAATGCATAGTAGATATTCAAACAGTGAGACTATAAAGAGCTATGAATGCATGAGTCTCTAGATGTATTTCTATCCTTTCTGTATTAGAGGGAAAAACAAAGCATAGCAAGACAAAAAAAACCAAACTCCTATAAAAACATGAAACCAAAAAGTCATATAAAACCACAGTACAAGGTGATCAATAATGGTTCCTGTGTTGTCTCTTATTATCTTCAATAGAATTGTCTATATCATCAGGCATAATTGAATATAGCAGTATAATTGAATATAGCAGTACATAACAATATTAGTAAAAATAAAACATTGTAGACAGTGTAAAATTTCAAAGGCAGGTAATAATCAAACCAGAGTGGATATTAGTGAATCTTTTGATCTTCAGTGTAGTTGCCTATATTCTCAGACTTGATACTATTAATCATAACAGCTTTGAATAAAATCTGTTAATACAAAGCAGCAATCTAACAAACTAGATTCAATTACGATCAGTCATGGTAAAACAGTGTAAATTATACAGGGCTTCAGATTAAGTTAATAAGAAATTAAGGTTGATTACAATACTATATCCTGCTATTTTTGGGATAACTGTGCCCCAAGTCTTGTACAAGTAAAAAA
>PVLA01008445.1:0-88564 GCA_004027455.1 Hydrochoerus hydrochaeris | reverse complement strand
CTCTCTCTCCTTTTTGCTGCTAGAAATTGAGCTCAGGACCTTGCACTTACCAGGCAGGCTCTGTGCCACTGAGCTATATCCCTGATGGTGTATTATGTTCTTCTCATTTGAGAGTCATTGTCCAACTGTGTCAGATAATGATCAATATTTTAGTATCTACCTTTTAGTATCCATCTTTAAAGATGATCCAGGTGCATTTAATTTAATACTGTTTTAAAAGTGGCCACCAGAGGGCATTGCTTTATTTAAATAAAGAGGAGTGATAACATGAAATTACTGTTTTTAATAAACAAATTCAGGAAGGGATCGTTTCAGTTATAAAAGACACTTGATTACATTTACAGTATCCAGTTCTAATCTCAGCTCTCTCACTACCTTTCCCATCTTTGTATTTAGTTTTCCTATTCCCTCTTCTACTATGTATAAGCTGTTGAATTCAGTAAAATGGTATGCATGCTCAATTACAGTATCTGTTGTGGTTAAAAAATAAATGGCTTATCTGACTTTTTTTTCAGTGTCCCCAATACAAGTACATACATGTTTATATTGAAACAGTGGTGGGAAAATTTTATACATACAATACAATACAATACAATACAATACAATACAATACAATCTTATTAACAGTCATATTGTGTATAACTGACTGAATTGGATTTCTTTCTTTATGAGTTGCATAACTTTCTTAATGAGTTATTTCACCTAATGCCCTAATTTTAGGGACCTCAGCATGTACTTGTCCCTCATAATGTTCAACCAACCTTACTCTACAGCTGACCAAGAGAAAAATGAGTGTTAAGAATATGAATCTAAAATATAAATGTAATTTAATAGTGCTTCTTCTATAGAGATGAGTTTCTCTGTAATACTATTACTGAAAATAAAACATTACCTTATTTGTTTTAGTAGAATGGAGGTAGAACAGAAAGATTTGTCATATGTTTCTAAACAAACCTGTTTCCCTGTTGTACTGTTGATTTTTTAAATGGGGAAAAATAGGCCCAATGTTGGCAGGGTCAAGTGCAACAGTGAGTTTGGACTCAGGCAGAAGTAGGAAATGCTGCAATGATAACTGAGACACTGCAGTCGCCTTTCTGATCTCCTGTGTCTGTGGATCTGTAGAACACCCAAGTCCTCCGCTGCAAGTGGGAAAACCTTGTAACATTCCATGTTTGAAAACTAGAGAGTAGAATCCTGATGGTTAGAACCAATTTTGCCCTCAGATAATTTTGAAAATAGGTCAATTACTTGAGCATATCTAACTTACTCAAATGAAAACATAGCATTTTAGTGAAGCTGACTACTGAACTTTTGTTTTCTTCCATTTCCTTTGTTATTAAAAGTAACAGTGTTAATAATACATATTGTTAGATATCAAAAATTATCCTTTTTAAAAAAAATATTAGGCTGTTCACCTAACCAAAAAATAAAATAGGTTGGTTCTCATTTTCTGTATTCTAAAATGTGTTCATTAGCCACATTTCAATCCCAATGTATGTCACTTGGTAAATAAGAGTATTAGTGGAGATGAGAGTGTTGGAAAGCATACTGGGTTTTCCTCATACTGACGAATACAGCATTCCTTCTTGGGGACGGCAGTTAAAAAGATCCCTGAAAATTCTGGTCAACTCTTCTAAACTTTCACTGGAATTAAACTTCACAATTTGCCATTATTTGTCGTTAACTTGTGTATTCCATCCCTATCTGGCTTGTGTATGAATAGTCTGGCAGATTCCTGTAGTACTGAGAATATAGCTGAGCTCTTCTTATGTTTATGAACTCTTTTTGTGTTTATGAACTGTTACAGTGATTCATGGTAGCCTATCACACCCAGTCTGATGCCCGGAAGACTTTCAGATCAATGTGGTTGTTGGTTGAAGTTTAGTTTTGTAGAGCTTTTTAATTCAGAGTCACATTCATCATTTTTAGCTTTATGTGTCTGACCCATAAGGACTTTGTTTTATTGCTATTTGCAGCTTTTCAGTTCATCTCAGAACATGATTTAAAAATGCTTAAAGCTTTAAAAAATACTCTTAAGTTTTCTTATGCAGGCACTTCGTAAAGTGAAAGTTTCTCAGTTAGCAGATAATTATGTCACAGAGCTGCCACACAGTACATTGAAGTGATTGTTTCATAACACAGAAGCAATATTCTCTTACGTATCCCCTGCTTGCCTCAGAGTTGAAGTGCAACTGTTTGTGTTTTAGGTGAAGAGCAACACCATGCTATGAGCAAGCAGCCATTCCAGTTAGAGATCTCAACAAGAGCTTGTGGTTCCTTTTACGATCTGTAACTTCAGTCACAAATCACTATACTAATTAGGCTTCAAAAAAAAAAAATGAAGCAGTGGTCTCACTTCTCAGCTTCCTGACATCTTAACTAAACTTTGGAAGCCAATCCAAATTGTAGTCTAAGATCATTTGCCTTTCTTTCCTACAATCTTATCAACCATCTAATTCCTCAATTTTATATTGCTAATAATGCATTAACTTTAACAAAAGATGTGCATGCCAAGAAAAGAAAAAATTTTTTCATTAGAGCCAGTTAGAATGTGATATCCCAATAAATAACAAGTTTTTATGTAGCACCATCAATTTCTTTAATCAGACAAACTCCCACTGATATTCTAATGGCAATGTCAAGATAAGACATAGAAGACAGTAATTGCTCTCAGATTTTTTCCCTTAAACTCTTATATTCTTATGTTGAATTTGTGTATATAGTTAATTCTTGGTTGTCTACAAATATTGGTTAGTTTCTGATAGGAAAAGTGAAAGGCTTTGGGAAGGCATCCCTTGCCTTTGTTGTTTAACTTTGTCTTTGAACACCACTAAGGTAGAGCCACTGACAAGAGGGAAGTATCAGCAGGAATTAGGAGTGGGAAAGTACATGTTTCCATATCTAAGGGTTTATTCCTTGAGACCCTTGGAACTGTGAGTAGTGAAAAAATTTACCATTCTGCCATTTGAGCATGATGTATAGGATTGTATTTCAGAGATTCTCCAGCAAGGATTTCTTTATTGTGTGTAATGTTGAACTGCCAGGTATAATACTTGGTATATTACACTGTTGTAGTTTTCAAGATACATCTATGTACTTTTCTTATTTGATTTCATAACAGTTGCAAAAGGTCAACACAGCAGCACAATCATCTGTAACTTTCAGTTGCCTGAGCATTTAACAGGTTAAGCGACATACAGAAGGACAATAGTAAATGAGAAAAATGATACTGAGATTTGAATCTTCTGATCACTATTACTACTCCCTTTCTCATCAGTTGTTTATCACATTCTTTTCTTGTGTTAAGTTTTGTGCTTCAGAAATGTATCTCAACTCATTGTGTTGGGAAGGGTAGGTCAGACACAGAAAGACAAGTATTGTGTGTATGTTTTTGTCTCATATTTTGTCTCATGTATGACCTGAAAGTAGAACAGGGACTTGTGGGAAGGGGGGAAGACATATTGAGGGTAACAGGGAGGGTGGATGTGGTCAGGGCATGATCAGTGAATGTATGGAATTGTCAGGGGGAAACCTATGAAGTCATACAATGCAGAAGGCTTAATAATTATGATAAAAATAAAACTTCCAAGAAAGAAAGACTGACAGAAAGAAATCTCCACAGCTCTGTGGAGGAGGTATTATGCCATTCTAGAGAATTCAGTGTACTTTCCAACAGAAAGCTAAAAGTTGATAGAGCGAAGATTATAAATGCTGTCAGTTATTGCTTTTTCTTTGCATTTTAAATGCTTACTTGATAGCTCTAACTTCCTTTCTCTACTTGAAAATCAACTCAATCTCTCTTTTCTTAAATTACAAGCTTTAGCGTTCATTTCTAGTCCTTCATAATTATGCATGTTAGAACTTACACTGCATGCACTCCTCACTCTATACCAGTTGGAGGAAAGATCAATAGGTGGTTCTTTGCATCACAAAATGTTATAGACATAAATTATGTACACAGAAGGTATGGTGACATGCTGTCCTCTCCACAAAGGCAGAAGTTACTGGAGTTAGAGACAGAAAAATATGTTGGCCTTGTTTCAAAGGATATATTTAAAATGTAATGGTCTCATGAAATATTAACAAGACATAAAATTTACTTTCTTGTTTGTTTCAACAATAGATTGTTAAGTAACAAAATACCTCCCATGGCACAGTGGCTAGGTATTTTCTGTATAGTAAAGAATCTGCACATTCAGCTGAAGCTCCTTGAGACTGATTCTTGCAATGTAGAGCCAAATGGCAGCCTTTCCCCTACACACACACACACACACACACACACACACACACACACAGAGAGAGAGAGAGAGAGAGAGAGAGAGAGAGAGTAAACTCTCTAAGTGAAATCTGAATTTCAACATGATACAAAGAACAATTTAAACTCTGAGTTATATTAGTAGCAAAAAAAATTCCCTGTGATTCCAAGCAAGTAATTTAGGTTCTTAAAATTCCAAAGTTGTTTTAATTTTGACTGTGCTAGGATGATTTGTTGTGTAGGAACAATGCTTAGATATTTGCCAGTTTTTTTTTATTACATGATTTTGATTTTTGCAATGAATAAAACTTTCTCTATGAATTACAGTCATAAACCATTTTAAATAAAGACCAAATTATCCACAATTAGTGAATTAGTTCATTTCTAATTTTCTGATTTTAGAGAATTATGTTCTTAGTAAAACTTTATGCCTTGCTCAGAATGGTAAACATGAAAAAACCTTACTCAAATTGACTTTCTGACTGCGAATTTAAGAATGAATAATATTCAATTATATCCTAAGAAATGAAAAATGGTGTGAACTATTAAGAATCATTAATAACTTTTATGGTTTGTGTTTAAATGTTCCCCCAAAGTCTCATGCAGTTATGGGAGGTGGGCCTTTTGAAGGCTATTGAGTCTGGCATTTGTGATTGGTACATTATCTAGTGCTGGGATTGGGGCTGTGCTAGTGCTATACCTTCCCAGAGGCAGGAAGCCAGCATACAATACAAGAGAGGGAAGGAGATGTGCTTTCCCCGCTTTTTCACTTTTGACTTTTGTGGTTTGCAGCTGCCATCAGTGGTTGCCTCTTATCCACATCACCTTGCTTTGGAGCTAGCTGAGTATGTACTGAAACCTCCAAAAACTGTAAGCTAAATAAACCCTTCTTTCCTTCATTTTGGGTGACAGGTATTTTGTCTCAGCAATGAGAGAAAAATAACCAAGACAATAACCAAAGGTACATACTTTTAGGAATTTGATGGAATATTCTCTTTCAAACATGACTTATCAGAGCAGAGGTGCCATAACAGCTCATGTGTTTGGTAGTCATTTGACTTAACACTGGGTTGTGGATATTCATTCATGCTGCGGTATAACAAGTTGGTGAGATTGTTAGAGGAGCAGAAGTTGTCAGCAGGACATGGCGCACACCTAATGCAATGCACACATGCTGTTATTCATCTCACCGGGGAAAAGAAAATAGCTGAATCTTTCACTGAAAATATTTTTTAGAAAATAAACTATTACTAGGTGTAAGGAATTAAGCTATTTTTCCTCCCATTTTTTTAGTAGTTATACTGTTACCTTAATCAACCCACTTCCCAAACTTGGACTTTAATTCTCATTTTATAAGTCAGTTGATAAAAATATTAGCAAATTAAAGTTATTTTTCTCTCATCTTCCTTCATGGAAAATATCATTGGTTGATTAACACTCAGCAAAGGAAATTAATAAATACTGTTTTCAAATACTATGTAAAACCAAGATTACTATGGCAGAAAAGTCCTCTACTTTTAAGAAGTTTAAAAATCCGTACATAGCATATGTATTTTCCCTCATGTATATTGTAAAAGTTATGCTCCTATCAAAATAAGGGGTCAAGTGAAATATTATGGAAATTCAAGAAAAACATTTAATTAAGCTAATGAATGTGAAAAAGATGAGATTTGAATTAATGAAGAATGGATACATTTTATAGGAAAAAGAGCCTTTTTTTTTTTTTTGGTAGTGGGGATTGAACTCATGACCTCATGCTTGCCAGGCAAGCACTTATGCCACTGAGCTAAATCTCTGGAAAAAAAATCCTTTTAGATAATGTAATAATTTGAAGTTACACATAATTATTGCAATGTAGGTTAAAAGAAGGGAGAAAAGTATTGTGTGTGTACATGCACTCATTTCACTTACTCATTTCACTTTTAAGAATTCCCATTTAACATCCTGCCTTCTAAATACCCCAGCAAAGAGAAAGATCAAATCCCAGAGATGTGCACAATCAGCCTAAAATGAAATAAGTTTTCTCTTTCTTTTCATGCAATCATGCTCAGGTATATTTTCTTGCTATTTTTTACATTGTGGATGCTGTGTGAATAAAATTACCCTCTGGAAATAGATCATGAAGTCAGCAAGTAAAACATAAACAAGGATTATAATGATTATAGTGATAAAGACTAGATTAGAAGTATTCTTCACTTGTGGTTTTTACTATCTTCTGAGTTCCCTTGATATCCTTTTCTGTAAAGTTCATACACCTAGATTTTCATCTTAATGCTTCAGTATGAATGGCAAAATAAAATACAACTATCACAATCTTTTGGATCACAATAAAATCTGTTTCTCAATGTTGCAGATTTTAACAGAAAAGATAGTTTCTTGTAAAAGGATTAGCATGTGTTAGATCACACAAGATGGTTATTATAGCCACAGATTTGCAGTTGTTCCCTGTTGTATTTTAGTTCTTGCTCTCACTGTACTGTCCTCATCATATGTAGATACACATCATTCTCCCTCTGTCTTCCTTAATTGGCAAATACCACCACCATCTTCTGAAAGATTGAGGTCCCTAATCCATCATTTCTGTTAGAACTGCATCTCCAGGTCATTTTGATCTTTCCCGATAAAGTTCATGTACTGATTATTTCTTATCCTACCTATCATAACAAGTTTGCAGTTGTTTTTATGTCTCTAATCTCTATTCTTCTTATTATTGCTATGCATTGCTACCAGCAGTCATGGTCTTAAAATATTGGCTTATAGATACTCTACTTAAGTATGATTTGTTGTTCAATACAAAATAAAATATAATTTCCTCATTTAAAATATACTTTAGACCCCGAATTGAAACATGTGTATATATTTAAATGTACTTAGTGCTTTTTGAATATTATGCCATTAGTTAATGGATGAATCTAGTTAAATCTCTCAAGTTCAAATCAAATAAAGATATTTTTTAAAGCCAATGAAGAAGTTATACTATAGTAATATTAATAAAAATGACCATTTCAGTTTAGATTATTAGATATTTTAATTTTCTTCTTTCAAGCATCTGTTCGTTTAAATATTTTACCTTCTTACCTCTGCCTTTGAGTAGACTTGAGAGAAATAAATCAAACAAGAGCAGTCCATTTTGTTATTTTAAAATTTTCTGACAGTCAGTAGACCTGATTGGACCTTTCAGCTAAGTTAGCCTCTTTTTTTCTTATTGTGACCACTCATATTTGACCTTAGGTCTATTAACACATACCTTTCACAGGTAAGAGCATATGGATTCCTCTAGTAGTATTTATCATTAGCTTTTATTTCTACATAAATAACATTATAATTATGTTCTGGCTCCATTAAGACAAAGATTCTAAGTTCCTCATCCCAGTAATACTAGTAAACATCAATTGTCCTTCAGGGGATTTGTTTATTGCCATTTTCCATAATGGCAATTATTTCAGAATTATTACTATCTTTTTTTATTGATAATAGATTTTTGTATTTACCATTTTAATAAAATCAGGTCTAATATTCATTTTTCTGTCAGGACAAAATACCTGACACCCATAGTTTCAGTGGGTTCAATCTATGACTATTTTTCTCCAAGGCAGAAATGGCACAATCAAAGGGTAGAAGAAAGCTGTGTCAGGAAGCAGAGAGTGAAATAAAGAGTCAGGGACACCTTTCTAGGTCATGTCCTCAGTCACTGTCAATCAAATCAGTGCCAGCTATGCCATTCTGCCTGGTGAGGAAAGTGTCTTGTAGCAGAAAGATTATATAACACGTTTGAAAATCTACTAAGAAAAACTTCACTTTATTAGGTTGTTAGAGAGAGGAGAGCTGTCCTCACCATTATTTTGTGTGGAAGAAAGTGAGGACCCTGGCCTACACTAACTTAAACCCTTCAGCTGAAGATGCAGCAGCACTTTGGATACTTTTTCTGGACGCCTGCACTTGAGAAGCCATTTGGACATAATTTCATGCCAGACTGCAGATGAAAAAGCTATTCAGCTACCAATTCATTTTCCAGACATGATTGGGAGCAAAGGCAGGTTCATTTTTCTACTTGTCTCCTCTAAGTTTCACTAGCAAAAACATTTAACATAGGCAATATTTCTAATTATATACCATAAAAATTTCATTATTTACTTAGGATACTTAGGAATTCTAATTTCTTTAAATTTAAGAGGTCTGCCTCTATTTCTTTTTGGGAGCATTGTTTCCTTCCTAGATTAAATAGAGATAACTGATTGAATTTTGGTTTTGTTTTTTGAGTCAAGAGAAAGAAAAAAACTCAATTTTTTTTAATGTGAGCTTGGCAGTTGGCAGTGGGAATTGGAGAATCAAGATACTACTTGTTCTCCCAGAATTTGTTAAATGAAAAACAATTATGCTGTTGAAGTATAGAGGATTTTACAGGTAATGTCAAAGACCGACTTCAGACTGAAATCTTTAAATCCTTGCTAGATAATAAAAGCAGGTTAGTGTGTGCAATGCAAAGAAATCCAGATGTCAGTTTCTTCTGGGAGTGATATTGTGCAGACATGTAAGACTCTGGTATCTTATGGTTGGGAAAGAGTGAATTTGTGCTTATCGACATAAGTGCTGTCTGTAAGGAGTCAATGGAATCACAAAATACAGCCTGGAAAGGGAGAGAGGATGTCATGCAGCACAGAATAAGAGGTCTGTAAGTGTTGCTTTTGTGGAGCAAAACTGCGCAAACACTTGGCATGGGCCACGTTTCAAGACTAAATAAACTTGTGACTGGGTGAGAATTATAAAAGGAGGATAAAAATAGAATGATCTCAGATTAATGGCTTAAAAGGAGCAAGAAGTCAGTCAATTGTAGGATCTTCTGAAATTTTCTTTCTCAAGTTGCTCCTCATGATGAAAGGGCCAAACTACAGATTGGTCTTCTAAAACCTGACAGCAAAAATTTTTGAAGTATAAGTTATGAGAAAACAGAAATTAATCTTTGACATACAAAATAAAATATGAATGATATTTACTATAAACATTTATGTGCTGTATTTGGATGTGATCAATAATTTTTTAAATATCAAAGATGACTAAAATGAAAGATCATTCTGGTGTTTAAATAAAATAAATATAATATCAAAAATCCAAATCAAATTTATAAAGAAATGGTACCAGCATCTGACTCTAAATTGACATTTAACAAAGATTGGGCCTGATTAAAGTTACTTTTTTAAGCAGTGTTTAAAAATGTATAAATCTGACATACTGCCTGTTAATATAGAGGGTTGTTGAGCATGAGAGATATTTGCAATAATTCTTGCAGACTCATTCAAATATCCTGTGAGTCATATCCCTACATCTTTTATTTTCATGTTTATGCCCCTGTATGAGCCCCTCAGCTGGAATAAATTGCTTCTTCCACAGTACATTCACTTATACATTTCCCCCTGTATTCTAATTTTTAATGTATATGTTTGCCTTTCTTTTCTGTAGATGACAAGTTCTAAACTAGGAAGTTTTACCTAAATCTATATCACTTATTCTTGATAACTAGCATATTCCTCATCCAGAGTCAACACTAGATAAACATTTTTGAATGAATGAACATAAGAGAAGTGACATAACTAATCAACTGGGTAGAATCACACTAAACTCATATGAAGCCCTAATTGGAAATAGTTCTCTTGTCATCCTGCTCTTTCTGTCAATCCAAGTCAGTGATAGTGGATCTCTAGAAGATGCAAAATAAAATTCCTTACCTTAACCCACTGACTTTTACCTTCCCCGAACTTTAGCTCTTTGATGGGATGAAGCCATCTGTTTTCATTGGAGCCTCTCTATCAGCATAGTCACACATTATAAATTCTGGTTCATCATTTTGAGTTATGCATCACCAGTTTTGGTTTTGCCACCTCTAAAATGGCCACCTATGGAGTGTAATGAGAGCTAACATTTAGTGAATCATTATATATTAGATCCTGACAAAAGGCCTTTTTACAGCTTTTATTGTTCTCTCACAAATATCCTGTTTATCCTAGTTCTACAGCTATTTAGGAAGAACTAGCATTTGGCCTCTGCAATCTGGCTACAGAACCTGACTATTCTACCTGCCATTGTATACAAGAGATGGAAGGAGGATGAAAAAGAATTAAAATGTGTTAAGTATGTGTATCTGCACCTCATGATGAATGTTGTAATTATGTACTTAGACATGTACTAATAAAAGTAAAAATTAAAATAAAGAAACCTGAGCTATCTGCATGAAGGGTGAGGTCTTCATTTCATAACACATACAAAAAAATCAACAAAAAGGGTTTAAAGACTTAAATACAACACTTGAAACTGTAAAATTACTAGAAGAAAACACAGGGGAAAAGTTACATGACACTGGTTAGGGCAATGATATTTTTGAATATGCTTCCAAAAGTAAAAAGAACAAAAACAAAAATAGACAAATAGGATCACATCAAACTAAAACTCATCCGTACAGCAAATAAAATGATAAATAGAATGAAGAGACAGCCTAAATAATGGGAGAAGACATTTGTAAATCATATGTTGGAAAAGGGCTTAATTTCCAAAACGTTTCAGGAACAACTCAGTAGGAAAAAAACAAATAACACAATTAAAAATGGACAAAAGATCTGAATAGATAGTTTGCATACATACAAATGGCCAAAGAGTATATAAAGTCAAATTAAAAAGCTACAGTGTGCTATTGTAGATCATACATGTTAGGATGGTGATTATCAAAAAGATGAGAGTGTAGGAGAGGATATGGATGAAAGGGAACATTTGGTTACTTTCCTGGACATGCAAAGTGGTACAGCCATTATGGAAAAAAGTATGAACATTCTTCAAAAAATTAATAATTGAATTGCAGTATGATCCAACAATTCTATTAGTATTATAGGTATATATCTAAAGGAAATGAAATTAGTATGTTGTATGGAAGTATACCTGTACTTCCATATTCACTCTTGCATTATTTACAAAAGCCAACATATGGAATTAAACTGAGTGTCCCACCAACAAATGAGAAGATAAAGAAAATGTGGGTTGGGTGTGGTGGCATGTTCATGCAATCCTAGCGTTCTAAAAGGCTAAGGTAGGAGGATAGCAAGTTGGAGACTTGCCTGGGAAATCTGGACCTTTAACAAGACCTATCTCAAAATTAAAAATACTAAGAGAATGGGAATGTGGTCCCATATAAAACCCTGGGTCTAATCCCTAGTACTACACTAAAAGGAGTGTGTGTAGTATACATACATAATAGGATACTATTCAACTGTCAAATGAAGCAAATACTGTCATTTCATGACAATGTGGATGAAACTGAAGAACACTATGTTAGATGAAATTAGTGAAGCATAAAAAGGCAAGTGCTGCTTGAACTCATTTACATGTGAGACCTAAGACCTAAAGACGTCATACCAGTAGAGGCAGAGAATAGAATGGTAAATCCTACGACCTAGAAGAGGGTTAGGGTTGGGAATATGGTAGTCCAAGGTACAAACTTGCAATTAGTAAGGAAGAATAATTCCAAGAGATCTGTTTACAACATGGTGGTTATAATTTATATACTTGGAAATTACTAAGGGAATAAATTTTAGGTGTTCTCATAAAAAAATCACAAGTATATGAGGTAATATGCATTTAATCAGTTAAATTTAACTTTTCCAAGATGAATATGTTTCAAAACATCATGTTGTATACCATAAAGATATACACATTTTTTGTCAATTTAAAATCTAAACTAATATGTCTGATGTCTACCAGAGCAACTCTGTTTCTTTTTTTTATTTTTTAGGACTTTCTTGCCTATTTTTTACCCTATTGGGTTTCCATGTAATATTGTCAGATTGCCTTTTCAATTTCCACAGAAGTGAAGATTTTGATATGCATTTCACTGAAGATATAGATTTTATTCATTTTTTTCGTCTGAGAAATATGTATTCATTTCAGACACCCATTTTCTGGAGTGAGATGTAATATCAATGTTGTCTTAATTTGCATTTCTCAAATGACCAGTGATGTTGAGCATGGCTTTATATATGTATTTGCCATTTGCATTTGTTCATCTGAGAAATGTGTATGCATTTCAGATACCCATTTTTATGTTGGGTCTTTGAATTTGGGGGAGTTGATGTTTTTCAATTCTTTATATGTTCTAGATATAAGCTCTTTGTCTGACGAAAAACTGACTAAAATTCTTTCCCGTTCTGTGGGTTTTCTCTTCACTTTGTTGGTGATTTCTTTTGAAGTATGAAACTTTTTAATAAGATGAGATCCCAACTGTTGATTCTTTGAAGTACTTCCTGTGCAGTTTGCATTTTTTCATGAACTCTTTGCCAACACCTATGTCTTCAAGATTTTTACCTAACTTGTCTTCCAGTAGGTTTAGTGTTTCTGTTTTAATATTTAGATCTTTGATCTATTTTGACTTTAGTTTAGTGCATGGTGATAAACCTGGGTCTAGTTTTAGTCTTCAGCATGTGGAAAGCCAAATTTTCCAGCACTATTTTTAAAAAGGATATCATTCTCCCAGTCAACATGTTTAGCCCCTTTGTCAAAGATAAGGTGACTCACAATCTTTGTAGTCATGTATGCATCTTCTAATCTGTTGTGTTGAAACCCAGGTCTGTTTTTTTTTCCCCCAGTATCATGCTGATTTTTATCACTGTAGCTTTGTAGTATAATTTCAAGTCAGGGATTGTGATGTCCACTGCCTTACCTTTGTTGCCCAGGGTTGCCTTTGCTATTGTAAGTCTCTTCTGTTTCCAAATGAATTTTAGGAATGTTTTCTCTAGATCTGTAAGGCATGTTAATGGCATTTTGATCAGAACTGCATGAAATCTGTCTAACATTTTTGGGAGTATGACCATTTTCATAATGTTGGTTTTTCCTAGCTAACAGCAAGGAGTATCTTTCCATTTTCTGGCATCTTCTTCAATCTCCTTTTTTAAAAGAGTACTATAGTTTTCAATGTGTAGGACTTTTATATCCTTTGCTAGGTTGATTCCTAAGTATTTCATTGTTTTGGATGCTATTGTAAAAGATATCATTTCCATAATCTCTCTTTCAGTGAGTTTTTTGTTTGTATACAGGAATGCTATTGATTTTTGAGTACTGACTCTGTGTTCAATTACACTGCTGAATTTTCTGATTAACTCTAGTAGTCTTTCAATAGTGTTTTTTGGGATCTTCTATGTAGAGTATCATGTGATCTGCAAATAGTGATAATTTTACTTCTTCCTTTTCTATCCCTATTCCTTTTATTTGCCCTTTTTTAAGATCACATTTTCAATTTCAGTAGTTGATATTGGGTTATTTAAAATTTTTATATCTTCATGATTCAGCTTTAGTAATTCATATATGTCTAGAAATCTCTCCAGTTCCTCTGTGAGTGAAACTTTTTAAAGTAAGTATTCATGAGCTTGTTAATTTCCATGGGATCTGTATTAATTTCCTCCTTTTCATTCCTTATTGCATGAATTTGAGTTTTTTCTTTCTTTTCTTGATAAGGTTTGCTAGAGGTTTATCAATTTTGTTTATTCTCTCAAATAACCAGCTCTTTGATTCATAAATATTTTGTATTGTTTTGTTAGTCTCAATTGCATTAATTTCTCCTCTGATCTTCATGATTTTCTCTCTTCTGTGAGCTTTGGGCTTGCATTGCTGTTTTTTTTCTAGAAGCTTGAGATGTAGCATTAGGTTGTTTATTTGTGTTTTCCTGATGTGACATTATATTGCTATATATTTTGCCCTTAGGACCACTTCATTGTGTTCCACAGGTTTCAGTATGTTGTATATGCATTTTCATTGAATTGTAGGTATTATTTAATTTCTTCTTTAATTTTACCTGTAACCCATTGGTTGTTCAACATGTTGTTATTTAATTTCCATATGTTTATATAGGTTTTACAGTTTATTTTGCCATTAATTTCCCATTTCAGTGCACTATGGTCTGATAATATGCATGGAATAATTTCATTCCCTTTGCATCTATTTAAGAATGTTCTCTGGGTGATATATTGCCTATTTTAGAGACTGTCCCATGCTCAGCTGAGAAGAGTATGTATTCTGTTATTGTTCAGTGGAACATTCTGTAAATGTCCACTAAGTCTATTTGTTCACAGATTTGATTCATATCTGCTGTTTCTTTGCTGATGTTTTGTCTAGTAGATCTATCTCTTTGTGACAATCGGATATTAAGGTCCCCTATTACAATTGTGTTATTGCATATTTGGTTTAACATGTCTATTAGTATTTGTCTTATGTAGTTTTCTTCTCCTGCATTTGGTGGCTATATATTTTTGATTGTTAGCTCTTCCTCTTGAATTTTTCCTCTAACAAGTGTGTAGTGACATACTTTATCTTCTTTGATCATTTTTTGATTTGAAGTTCACATTGTGTACAAGCAGAATAGCTATCACTGCTTTTGTCTGGGTTCCTGTTGCATGGACTATTGTTTACCATCCTTTGATTGTTAGTCTATGAATTTCATTGTGAGTCGAATGTGTTTGCTGTACACAGCATACTGTTGGATCCTGTTTCTTTTTTTAAAATCTTATTTAAGGAGAAAAAAAGCAAAAAAGAAAAAAGGGTAAAAATAATACAGAATATAAAAAAGTAAGAAATCACTAGTTCATAAATTATATATTGTCATCTAAGAAAAAATTGTTCAAGTTACAAAATTAAAGCATAAAAAGTGGACATTAAAACAATGAAAATGCAAACAGTTCTATTCAATGATCCAACAAAAACTTAGTAATGTGGTTATCTATCTTACACACCTAAGCATACATGCACTTACATCCTTTAGAGCACTTTCTTTCCCTCTCTTTTTTATGATAGCTATTACACATTTTAGGTTTTATTATTCCTACAGTTCTTATTTCTTTGTACACTACAGACACAATGTGCTATTTATAAATATGATTCTTATTCATTTTACTTATAAGAATAGGCTCATATTGCCTCCATTTCAATATGAAGACCTCAAGACTCTCCCTTTTTATAGCTGAGTAATATTCCATTGTGTAAAATACATCTTTTTCATCCACTGTGTGGTTGATGGGTGTTTTGATTGTTTCCAAGATTTAGCTATTACAAATTGTGCTGCTATGAACATGGGTGCACATATATCATTGTGACATGAAATTTTCAGTTTTTCTGGGAAAATACGTAGGAGGGGAATAGTTGGATTCAATGGAAATTCCAATCCTTGTTTTTTGAGGAATCTCCATACTGATTTCCACAGTGGATGTACCAGTCTAGACTCCCACCTACAATGGAGCAGTGTGACTTTTTCCCCCACAGACTCACCAGCATTTGTTATCAGTTGATTTCTTGATGGCAACTATACTTCCCAGAGTGATATGAAATCTCATTGCTGTTTTAATTTTCATTTCTCAAATGACCAGTGTTGGTGAACATTGCTTCAATTTATTTGCCACTGGTATATCTTCATCTGAGAACTGTGTGTTCATCTCAGAGATGGAGAGGATTTTTGAATTTAGGGAGCTTGATGTTTTTCAATTCTTTATATGTTCTGGATATAAGTCCTTTGAGGGGTTGGTGGCTAAATTTCACTCTGTTGGTGATTTCTTTTGAAGTGCAAAAACTTTTCAATAATATCAGATCCTGGTTGTTGATTCTTTGAAGTGTTTCCCATGTAGTTTGCATTTTGTTCATGAATTCTATCCCTATCTGTATATCTCCATACAGATCTTTATTCTACCTACCTTGTATTTCAGCAGATTTAGTGTTTCTGTTTTAATATTTAGATGTTTGATCCATCTTGACTTTAGTTTTGTGCATGGTGATAGGCATGGGTCTAGTTTCAGTCTTCAGTATGTAGAGAGCCAATTTTTCCAACATCATTTATTAAAGATACTCTCTTTTCAGTGAACATGTTTAGCCCCTTTGTCAAATATCAGGTGGCTGAGTGTCTTTGTAGTTGTGCTTGCATCTTTTAATCTGTTCCATTGATCCTGAGGTCTATTTCTTTGCCAGTACCATGCTGATTTTATCACTGTAGCTTTGTAGTATAGTTTCAAGTCAGGAATTGAGATGCCTTTTGTCTTACCTTTGTTGCCCAGAATTGCCTTTGCTATTCTAGGTTTCTTCTGTTTCCAAAAGAACTTTAGGAGTGTCTTCTCTAGATCTGTGAGGTTTGTTAATGGTATTTTGACTGGGATTGCACTAAATCTGTGTAACAGTTTTGAGAGTATGGCCATTTTCACAATGTTGGCTTTTCCTAGCTAACAGCAAGGAATATCTTTCCATTTTCTAATATCCTCTTCAATCTCCTTTTTTTAATGTGGAATAATTTTTAGCATATAGGTCTTTTACATTCTTAGGTTGATTCTTAAGTATTTCATTTTTTTAGGTGCTATTGTGAAAGGTGATATTTTGATAATTTCTCTCTCAGTGAGTTTTTTGTTTGTGTACAGGAATGCTATTGGTTTTTGAGCAGTGGCTTTGTATCCAGCTATAGTGCTGAATTTGTTTATTACCTCTAGTAGGCTTTTAATGGAGTTTTTTTGGGTCTTCTATATAGAGTATCATGTCATCTGCAAATAGTAATAATTTAACTTCTTCCTTTCCTATCTTTATTCCTTTTATTTCTCTCTCTTGTCTGATTGCCCTGGTTAGTATTTCCAGCACTATATTGAATAGGAGTGGTGATAGTGGACATCCTTGTCTTGTTCCTGATTTTAGAGTGAAAACATTCAATTTTTGTCCATTTAGTATAATGTTGGCTGTTGGTTTGTCATAGATGGCCTTTATAAGGTCGAGGTAGACACCATGTATTCCAAGTTTCTGAAGAGTTTTTATCATGAACATGTATTGGACTTTAACAAAAGCTTTTTCTGCATCTATTGAGATGATCATGTGGTTTTTGTTTTTGGCTCTGTTGATGTGGTTTATTTATTGATTTGCATATGCTAAGCCATCCCTGCATTCCTGGAATGAATCCCACTTGGTCATGATGTATAATCTTCTCGATGATTTGTTGCATTCTATTTGCCAGTATTTTACTGAGGATCTTTGTATCAATGTTCATTACTGAGGTTGGTCTATAGTTCTCCTTTTGTGTTGCGTGTTTCCCTGGTTTTGGTGTCAGAGTAATACTTGCATCCAGGAATGATTTAGGGAGGATTGCTTCCTTCTCAATTTCGTTGAAGGGTTTAAGGAGTAGTGGCATCAAATCTCTAAATTTCATGTAGAATTCAGCTGTGAATCTATCAGGACCTGGGCTTTTCTTCGTTGTTAAGTTTTTAATTACACTTTCAATTTCAATAGCTGATACTGGGTTATTCAAAATTGGTATATCTTCTTGGCTGAGCTTTGGTAGTTTGTATGTTTCTAGAAATCTGTCCATTTCCTCTGTGTTTTTCACTCTACATGAGTAGAGATTTTCAAAGTGGGTATTGATGATCTTTTGAATTTCCATGGAATCTGTAGTAACTGCTCTTTTTTAGTACTTATTACGTGAATTTGGGGTTTTTCTTTATTTTTCTTGATGAGGTTATCTAGAGGTTTGTCAATTTTGTTTTTTCTCTCAAAAAACCCGCTTTTTGATTCATTAGTTCTTGTATTGTTTTTTTTTTGTTTGTTTGTTTCAATAGCACTAGTTTCTGGATCTTAAATTTCCTCTCTTCTATGAGCTTTGGGTTTAACTTGCTCTTCTTTTTCTAGAAGCTTGAGATGGAGCATTAGGTTGTTTATTTGTGCTCATTCTGTTTTCTTGTTATGACAATTTATTACTATATATTTCCCTCTTAAGATCACTTCCATTGCATCCCACAGATTATGATATGTTGTTTCTCCATTTTCATTGAATTGTAGGTATTGCTTTATTTCTCCTTTAATTTCATCTGCAGCTGACTTTTTGTTCAGAAGGTTATTATTTAAATTGCATGTATTTATGCAGATTTTACAATTTCTTTGTCACTGTCATTAATTTCCATTAATTTCCAATTTAATTGCACTATGGTCAGATATTATGCATGGGATAATTTCAATACCTGTGCATTTATGGAAGAATGTATTATGGTCTAATATGTGGTCTATGTTGGAGAATGTCCCAGGCATAGCTGAGAAGAATGTGTATTCTCACATGGTTGGGTGGAACACTCTGTAAACATCTACTAAGTCTAATTGCTCACAGGTATGATTCAGTTCTATTATTTCTTTGCTGACTTTTTGTCTAGTTGATTCATCTCTTTGTGATGATGAGGTATTAATGTCCTTTGTTATAATCATTTTCTTGTGTATTTTGTTTTTCATGTCCATTAGTATTTGTCTTATATAGTTGGGTGCTCCTGTATTTGGTGCATATATATTTACAATTGTTAGTTCTTCCTCTTGAATCTTTAAACTAATGAGTATATAGTGACCTTCTTTATCTCTTTTAATCATTTTAGGTTTGAAGTTCACATTGTCTGCAAATAGAATAGTTACCCCTGCTTTTTTCTGGGTTCCTGTTGCATGGAATACTGTTTTTCATCCTTTGACTTTTAATCTAAGAGTTTCCTTTTGGATCAGATGTGTTTCTTGTATACAGCATATTATGGGATCCTGTTTCTTGATCCATTCTGTCAATCTACTTCTTTTGATAGGTGAATTGAAGCCATTTATGGATATAACTGATATGTACTGGCTTGACCTTGCCATATTTATGTTCCAGTTGTTTGCTTTCTGCTTTTCACCCTTGTTTAATTATTTGTCCTTCTTGGTGCTTTCTTTATGTTGTTCTGGAGATTGCGGCAATTTTTATCTTTATCTAGTATGTCTTTCAATACTCTTTGTATGGTTGGTTTGGTGGACATGAATTTCTTCAGTTGTTCTTTGTTATGTAAGTATCTTGTTTCTCCATTAAATTTGAATGAAAGTTTTGCTGGGTACATCAGTCTGGGTTGAAAATTGTTTTCTTTCAGGGCTTGAAATACTTCACTTCAAGTTTGTCTTGACTTGAAGGTTTGTGCTGAAAAGTCTGCTGTGATTCTAATGGGTTTTCCTTGATAGATGACTTGTGTCTTTTCTCTAACAACTTTTAGTAGTCTGTTTTTATGCTGCATGTCTTGGATCTTAATTATTATATATCTGGGTATAGATTTATGTTGTTTGTGATTGTTTGTCACTCTATATGCCTCATTTATCTGTATATCATATTTTTTCCCCATGTTTGAGAAATTTTCTTTTATTACTTGTGTGAATAGTTTACCTATGTCATTTTCATTGTCTCCTGCATCTTCACTGATGCCTATTAGTCTTATATTGTTTCTCTTGCTATCATCTTGAAGATGCTGGATTGTCACTACATGCTGCTTTGTTATTTTTAAAGGTTCTATCCTTTCATGATTGCTAATTGTGATCCTGTCCTCAAGGTCCAAAATTCTATTCTCAGCTGGTTTTGCCAGCTTTTAATAGAATATTTTGTTTCTTGGATGTCTCTTTGAGTTTGTTTCATGAATTCTGGTTGCTTTCTATATTGTTCATTCAAGGTTTCAATCAGTTTCCCATGCTCCTGTACTTTTTTGTATATATATTTCTTCTCTAGCTGCACTGAGCAACTTCTTTACTAAGTTTGTTATTTCTGTCTTTACATGAAAGATTACTTCTAATTTGATTTCCTCTATAGCCTCATGGAGTTGTTCTTTTAACTCACTTGCTATCTTTCCAGAGTTTTCTGGTGTGTTCTTTTGAAATCCTCTATTTCAATGTCTCCTATATTTGCTCCTGATTGACTAGATGTTTGAGATTGCATTTTGCCTTTTCATTTTGCCTTTTTCCCCTTTCAGGTTAATATTCAGTTCTTCAGTCCCATTAGTGTCAACTGTTGGCAGTGTGTGTCTTAGGTTCCGACTGTAAGGTTGATATTTGTCTAATTACTGGGTCCCACAATGAAGAGGTGGGTCATTCACCTGTATTCCCCCTGAAAGACCTATTGGGTGAGTCATATTCTTCCTTGTCTGACAAGCCTAGGAGTACTGGTGTAAATCAGCCCTTATTTCCTGCTGTTATTATGCCTTCACATTATTCAGAGTCACCAGATCTCCCAGTTTATAGTGTTTGTCTCAGGTCAGACCCTACTATGTCTCTGGGTGTCTCACAGGCCCTCTTAATTTTCTCCAGGTTTTGCCAGGTCTTACTGGCACCCTCCTCAACCTACCTGATGTTCTCTGTGGAGGAAGAATGCACCCACCCTCTTGCCAAGCTCCCCAATGACCTACTTCTGGAGGGAGCTTCACTATTGCTCCTGTTTACCGACTGAAGGTGGCAAACCCTATTCCTATTTTAGGGGCAAACTCACCTCATTGATGGAAGCCTGCTGAGTTCTTCTGTTTGGATGAGGAATTACTGAGTCTTCCCTTGATACAGCACAGTTAATCCACAGTTAACCCAAGATTCTGGGGGGAGATGTGGGAGCTGAAGATCAACAGCAATAGTAGGTCCAGGAGGTGGGGAGGGGTACCCAATAGTAATGGTGGGACTGTGGGGCGTGTGCCGCTGGCTGGAGTTCTTGAGTCCTGAGGTTGGTGGCCAGGAGGGCGGGGGCAAGGGAGGGGCCCAGGTCTGGCCTGGCTCTATGTGCACTGCTGGTTGGAGGTCTTGGGTCCTGTGAGGTGGTCTGCTGGAATGGTGTGGCTTACAGGAGGTGCATGGGTCTGGCCTGGCCCTGCACATGCATCTGGCTGGAGTTCCTGGGTCCTGGGGGGTGGTCTGCCATCATAGTGGGGGTCAGGGGAGGGGCCTGTGTCTGGCCTGGCCCTACACATGCATCTGGCTGGAGTTCCTGGGTCCTGCAAGGTGTTCCGCCAGGAAAGCAGGACTTCAAAACAAGATAATCCAAAATGGCTATCATAATATATCTTGCCATCAGATATAACAAAACCAAACAAAACAAAACAGAATAAAACCCAACCCAACAAAACAATGAAAATGATACAGGACTTCCAAACAAGATAATAGGGAGTCAACAATGGCTACCATCTTCAGAAGGAGATCCCCCATAGATGCCACACTACCATGCTCTTCTGAATAGATGATCAGACCACCAGCTCTTGACCTGCAAAATCATTAAAACACCAAACACCACAAGCACCAAATTGCATTTCACCCCAATAGCTATCATCACAGCCTGTGTTTCTCCGGATCAGCCGGCTGCTGATGGTGGTGATGGTTGTGGTGGTTGACTCTTCTTGTTTACCCGCTCACATGCTGGAGGGGCTGGGGTATGGCTGTCCTCTGGCAGCCTGCGCATGGCACTGATTCACAAGGGTGGCTTGCTTCTTGTTGATTTCTTGTTCTCTTCCCCCACAGTCCTTGAATGGCACTGACTCACAGGAAAAGGTGAGGGTTTCCACATGATGTACAAATTTTAAACTGAGCTTGAATATCTGAGTCAAAAACTGAATTACTGAGGAAAAAGTTATTAATTAAAAGTACAAAAAAGTCTGATGCCAAAATGAACAGTTGGTAGATGAAGTGATTTTTGTTTCCTGTATTCCATTGTTCAGCCAGTACTTGAAGTTACATCTGAATTCCATAGGGAATTACTTCAACTATTAATGTAATTGTTTAATCACAACTCAACAGCTACCCCCATTTCTGTCCAGCATTATCTCATTTTAACACTTATTTATCCTCATAAGCCTAGAAAGTAATGAAGTTATTAAGTCCTGTTTTGAAGGTTTGTCCATGACCATCATGTGCTATCAGTTTGGCTCTCAATTTATTAATTACATAAGTTTAATTGGGACTTTAAGTTTTAGAGACTTTATATTTAGACCCAGACAGAAAGTAGATATGATCAATTAAGAAATATATTTTAATGAAGAATTGCAGAAGAAGGAGGTTCTATTGTTGGTTGTGTTAAAGAAACCACTCCACTAAATATAAAATTCAAACTAAGAAGATAATCAAAAAGTTCCATTTTGGAAGTAATTTTCCTGGAAAAAAACTATAAAGAACTATATTGGTTTTAAAAATGTGAATGTTGGTTGTACTGATAGAATAAAAGCAAAATAAAGATAATTCAATTGGTAGATTGATAAACTGGAGAAGAATGGAATTGGTTTAGGAGAAAGATTATAATTCAAGGGATAGTCAATACAGTTAAAAAGCTAGGAGGAATGACCTCTGAAAGTAACTGATCATAAAGACATAATAAGGAGGGAGGGAGCAAAGGAGAAAAGGAGAGAGAGAATGAGAGAGAGAAAGAGAGAGATTGATTCTGAGACTACTGCATAAAGATCAGTGACCAAATGTCAAGACATATAAAAACAAATATTTATTCTTATTGTTTATGAGCCATCTGGGGTTTTACTGATCAATACTTAGTTTAAAAGCTATCCTTCATACTACAAATCTGGGACACTACTTCTCCAAGTGCATGAAAGATCCAAGACTATAGAGGCTCCAGCCTTCTGGGGAAACTCATTTCATGATGGTAACAAGTACACAAAATAACAAGTACATGGCTATGCTTGAAATCCCTAAAGATGTAGGTGTGTAATGGGAACATGATTTCTTTTGCTTCCACACCAGTCAGCTGGTCAAGCCCAAAGACAAGGAGTCAGGATGTCCACTGGATGCACCTCGTACAGATAGCAAAAAGAATTTGGCTTATTTTTCACTTTATCACCATGTTCTAGCCCAGGCAAGGGAGACCAAGACTGGGAAGAAAAGTTGAATTTCAATGCTGTGGCAACAAAAGTTTCACTGAAAGCTACATAGGGAACTCTAAGTTATACTGACTCATCAGGGTTTTCCCCAAATGAGGCAAGTTATGAGGATCTTTTAATCCTACACTGATTCATCACTGGATCTTGGCTACCTCCCAAGTTGGGGTGTAATCTGGGTGGCCAGGGAATGACTACTGTCTTCAGTAGACGACAATTCTTGTAGATGGACTCAGCTGTGAGCTACTAGTAGCATCTGGGAGGAGTGCCTCGGTTCTGAGGAGCATCTAGACAGTACTCCAGAGCATTCTCTGCAGGAAACATCTAGAGATGTTTGAGGGTTATAGAGTGAGTTCTTAAAATAATTTTGATGCCTATTGTAAAAAATAGAACAATGTTTTAAATGTACTTAGCTGCATCTAGTGGAAAGATGTGTCATATTGTATTCATATTATCAGTGTCATTCATATTATAATGTACCAGAAAAAGAGGATATTAAATCTTTTTGGGTGCTCATTATAATAGCAGCCATCTACAGTACTTGCAAAGATAACTGTGTGGGACCTGCAATAATTCTTTCTTTTGGAAGATAAACTCAAAATTTCTTTTGCATAATGTCACATCGAAATAGATCAAAATATACATAAAAATAAGAAACAAATTTCTCCAAATTGGCAATGGTTTTTATTGAACTGACCAAAAATATAAAGTTCTTTCAATTTCTCTTAATGGAGCTTCAAAAGCAGCAAATCTCAGAATTTTCTCCTTTTCAAAATGTCACTTCAAGTACCATGGCATCTTACTTCCCAGATACATGATTCCTCAAATTTTGACACTATTTAAAACTTAAGGGTTGAAGTATAGCTCAGTGACAGAGTGCTTATTTGATTTAATCAATAATTGTTTTAAAAATCTTCTCCCCCAAAATACAACTTAATTAAGAGCAACTTTTTGATTTTGAAATAATTTATGAATATTTTATTAATGCAAATTAATACTGCATGGTGATGGGGGATTTACTCTGGGAAGTTAGTGTATGCAATTAACATATCTAATCAATTTCAGTCTCTGCCCATTTATTTATTTCTCTGTCTCAATAAGTCTACCTTCTGGTTTCCCTTTCTTTTTTCTCTCAATTAGTTAACTAATTAATGTATATTTTAAATTTTTCATGTAAGAGAAAATATGGGATATTTAAATTTATGAGCCTGGGTAATTTTACTCAACAAGATTGTTCCTAGCTCCATTTATTTTCCTGCAAATGATATGATTTTATTTTTCTTTATGAGTGAGCAATAGTGCATTATGTACATTTAACACATTTTCGTTATCCACTCTTCTATTGATTGGCCTCAAGTTTGTTTCCACAGTTTGACTATTGTGAATTGTATTGCTATAAACATGGGTATGCATACATTACTAGAGTATGTAGTTCTTAATTCTTTTAGGAATATGATCAAAAATGCTATAGCTGAGACAAATGGTATTTCTTATGCTTAGTCTTTTGAGGAATCATCATACAGATTTCAATAGTGGTTTGTACTAGTCCCACTAACAATATAGTTTCTTTCCCCCTAGCAACCAAGGCCAGCCTAAAGTCCTTTTAATTTAGTAACAAAAATACACAAGAACAAAATGTTCCCAAAAGTACATATTAGCAGAGAAATTGAGATATTTTAAAGAATTTGGAGGTTACATTACATTCTTTATGTACAATGAACTCCAGTGAAGAGTGTAACAAGCCACAGGGTAAATATAAAATCTCAGGATCTAACTATAAGATCCCAACCAACAGCTTAGTATTTTTTAATAAATGAAGAATTTCTTCCCAGCAAAGTCAATTCTGAGAAGTATGGTAAGTTAAAAAAGTTACAATGTATAAGCTGGTAGTTCCTTAGGAAATAAAAAGATTGCAGTTACTTACATTAAAGAACAGCATGTTTCAGAAAAATGGTTTGAAAACTTACCAAAAGCTATTTAGCACTGGTAAAAATAGGATACTTTGACATTATGTGCAAGTACTGGAAGCTGCATTGAAAAATTTCCTTGTCATGTTTAAAATGTACACAGGGCACAAACAAGTTGCTGGTGCCCAGAGTATGAGTGCGTGAATCTCAGTTTCATTCTGTAAGATGATTGTCTTTGTTGTTTTGGGGAGAAGTTGAATTTAAAACAAAAATAACATGAACGTTAGATATTTAAAGGAGGCTTAATAACAAAGCATTTGCTGGAATTTTAAAGAGGATACGTTTTATCGGAGAGCCTGTGATGCACTCTGGGAGGGTCGTTCAGGTCCTCCAGTGCTTTAGGGAAGGTGAAGAGATTGCCATTCCGGCTTCAGAGTCTCAGCTCTCTGTCTCTTTCCTTTGCTTCCCTTGAGTAAAGAAAACACCATTTTCTTTCTCTCAAAGAATTCTCACTTAGACCAACAAAACAAGAGTAGCTCCTCCAGACGAACTGGAAATAGAACTTCTGTTTCTTTTCTTTTCATCTTTTCTTTTCCCTTTCCCTTTCTTTCTTCTTCCCTTGCTTCCCCCACTCTTTATCTTTATTAGTATATGCTTATAGTACATAGTAATGTACTGTGCAGTGCAGTGCACTGGATTATGACACCTTTTTTCCTCTTTCCCCTTTTTCCGATTATCTGTCTTTTATTTTGTAATTATATATATATATATATATATATATATAATTTTTCTTTTACGAGAACTTATGTGGTATTTGAGTTGGTGTATCAGTTACTTCACTTAACATTGTGGTCTCAAGGTGCATCAATTTTCCTACAAATGACTCATCCTTCTCTATGGCAAAGTAGTCCTCTACTGTGTATAAGTACCACATTTTTGGCATCTATTCATATGTTAATGGACATAGAAGTTATTTCAAAGATTTACCTTAGTTTTAATTGTGAGGCTTTAAACATGGGAATGCATACAGCACTGTAGCATGATGTCTTTTACTCTTTTAGGAAGATATCTAGAAAAGAAAAAGAAAAGAAATAGCTGGATCAAATGGATTTTTTGAGGAATTTCCATAATGTTTTGATAGTGGTTGTATCATGTATAAACATTATAGTCCCTTCAACAAAGGAGATTTCCTTTTTCCTCCACAACCTCACCTGCATTTGTTATTGGTTAATTTCTTGGTGGTAGCCACTCTTTCTGGAGTGAGATGGAATCTTAAGAGTTTAATTTAGATTTCTTGAATCTCCAGGGATATTTTAACATTTTTTCATGTATTTATTGGATGTTAGTATTTCTTCATCTTAGAAGTGTCTATTCATTTCACATGCCCTTTTTTGAACTGGGTCTTTAGATTTGGGTGGCTATCTTTTAAACATTCTTTATATATTCTATACATTAGTCCTTTGTCTGAGAAGTGGCTGACAAAAATTTTTTTCCTACTTTGTAGGTTGTCCCTTTACTCTGTTGGTGGTTTTCTTTGTTGTGCAGAAGCACTGTAATTTGGTGTGATCCCATTTGTTGATTCTTTGTATTGTTATACATCCAGGGTTTTGTTCAGAAACTCTTTGCCTACACCTATGTCTTCAAAAATTTTACCAATTTTTACCAATTTTACCAATTTCCAGCAGGTTAAATGTTTCTGTTCTAATGTTCAGATCTTTGAACCATTTTGATTTTAGTTTAGTGTATGTTGAGAGATACGGATCTAGAGTCAGCCTTCAGCATGTGGACAGCCAGGTTTCCCAGCATCATGTATTAAAAAGGCTACCTTTCTTCCAGTGAAGATGCTTGGATCCTTTGTCAAAGAAAATGTAGCTGAGTGTTCCTGGAGTTGTTTCTTCTAATCTGTTCCACTGACCTACAAGTCTGAGCTTTTGCCAATGGCATACATTTCTTAATGAATAACAGGAAGACTGAGGAAGGGAGGTGAGCATGAATACAGCCTCTCTGGACTCCCCTGTGGTTGGTACATCTGGATCTGGCTTCAAGAGTCAAGTGCTCTAAGAGCACTCTGCCAAACAGAACAGAAATAGCTGCAAACTCTCCTTGAAACAAGTTCAAGGAAACCTTACTTTGCAGACCCAGCTTCCCATTGAGGAGGAAGAGACAGGAAGCCTGCCTATGGTTTCAGCTCCACACTAATGTCACAATCCAACAAGAAGTAAAGATTTTGACCATGAGACTCCTGCATTGATTTTTTAACTGCATTAGGATTTGTGGAGATTCAGGGGAAGAGTGGGGCTGACTTTTCACAGGGCCAGCACAGGGTGCTTAGCTGATGTTCAGTCAGTAATCTAATTACCATATAAGCATATTATGATAGCTTGGATTATACATTTCTCGAGATTATACCAATTTTGTTTTAATTTCACAAGCCATCCTTTTGCTTTCTTAATATTGGTTTGATTTTTCATATAGTTTTTGGATTAGTCCTTGGAGGTTGGAGAAAGGGCTTCTTGTGTAAGACTGTTTAATAAGATTGTAGACAAATAATTGGGATTTTTCCTAACTTTAGACTATTTCCAACATTAAAAAAACTGGATATTCTGGTAATCTTTGAGTCTACAGGTATGTGAGACTATATTAGATTTTATACTTTTTAAACTTTATCAGGTAATGCTGCACTTTGAGATATCTTTAAACAAATAAGCCCACATTATATGGGTATTATCAATGAGCTAAAATGTACCCTTTTTCCATTATAATAGACATCCTTTAATTTTTCTAGTCCTGGTAGCCCTTGGGTAAACTCTCAGAGTATAGATTTTACATACTTACGTAATAAGTAATTTGGAATGTATGGACTGCTCATAGAAGCATTTTGGTTTTGAATATCCGGTTTTTAAATGTTAGAAGGGTAATTACAAGCCTGAAGGCAATCAGGAAAAATTGGTTCAAATCGCCAACTACTCTGCTTCCTAGCAAGCCAGAGAGTATTGGTTAGGGATATATAGAGGAATATATATTATATATTTTTTAGGAGCGGTCCATTAGATAGGTTGATAGGATCAGAGGCAGGTTAGTCCACAGTGTGCCATTTGTGTGCCAGAGAGCCAGAGGTTTCAGGAGCTGCCCAGTCCAAGAAGCTGGATACTGCAGAAGAGGAGAGGCCAAGAATGCAGTACCAGCCCAAGGCTGAAGGCCTGGAAGCTTCTTGGGGAGTCACTGTGTGAGATGCTTAAGACGTTGGAGTCTGATATCCACAGGCAATGGAAGCAGGAAAAGCAGTACCTGCTCAGGCAGAATGGACCTTTTCAAATGCAGGCCTACTTCCTCCTAGTTTTCATTTCATCTGGTCTGCAGTTTATCAATGGTGCCACCCACAAAAAGGACATGCTTTCTCCTCAAGTTGCTGGATGATATGCCAGTCATCTCTGGAAATGCCCCCAGACACACCCAGAAGTATGCTTTACTAATCTGTTGGGTGCTTCATAATTGGGTCAAATTGACCCCCAAACTAATTTGAAAACTTTTCAGGTATCCTTAGGATATTACCAAATCCATCTTTCTCTTTCACTTCTAGAACAGTTTGATCTGTTTTATATTTTAATATCCATCTGTTACATTTAAATGTAACATAAGGTTATATTTTAATATTCATCTATTTTTGTGGCACATATATTTTGTTCATTCACCTTCTGAACTCTTTAATGGATTCACTTGCTCTCTACAGACTTGTTTCTGGTTTCTCTGGTCACTTCTAGACAACTGTCCTCTTCGTGGACTTCAGTTTTTACTTTTTTCTAATTCATTGTCTATTTGTTGCTAGAGTGAATATTCTAGTGTTTTAAGCCCATGGATAAATTACCTTAAGATTATTAGTTGAAACAGTGATCATTATATTATAATCATGGATTCTAAGTCAGGAATTTGGAGAAGGAACAGTGTTGCTGGATTGTCCTTGCTCTTTGGGAGAGGAGGAGAATTGAGGCCTAATTGGCCTTCTCTATGAGTACAAAGGAGAAAAGCAGCACACAGAGATGACAGCACTTTTCAGGTTCCAGAGATAAGTTTATACAGTTGAGATTGTCATTTACATGGGCCTGTATTAATGGATACTGGAAGGCAGATGAATCTCGCATTATTTTAATTGCTTGTGCCTGTCTCTCAGTGAATAAAAGCAGGATGAGCCAGATGCTTGGGGCTCCTCTGCCCACTAGAGGCAAGAGCCCTCTGGCTGCCCAAATGCTAAGCACAACTCTGTGTCTGTTTATCTTTTATCCTTGTTCATCCCCAGTCAAGAGAACAAACTAGCAAGACTAAGTTCCTACAAGAGGTGCTTGGGTAGGTAAAGCTTAGAGAAGTGGGCTGTTTCACCATGAGAGGTGCCTGGGCAGGGACTTTGGACAGGTGGCAGAGGCTAGTTCACTCCACTTTTTTGTCTTGAGCCTCAAATGAATACTTGAATAATCCAGGGTGACACAAATAGCTGGAAGCTGGAATCATCCTTTATTCATTTGTCTGATGGTTTGTTAGCAGGAATAATTAGAAGGTCATAATTGTGGACAGGAAGACCCACTTGTGACCTCTCCAAGATGGTGTGACTGGAATCTTTACATGGTATGTGGCTTCTTCCAGAGAGAGTAGATAAAGATAAGCAGGGGTAAATTTGTGGCCTCTTATGACTTGATCTTGGATATAATGCCATTTTATCAATCTGCAGTTGTTGAAGCAGTCACGAGCCTGTCCATATTAAAAGAGAGAGAACATATTTATCACCTCTTGAGGGGAACAATGTCCAATAATTTGTGGTCCCCTAATGAAAACCACTACAGGCTGGGGATTTAGCTCAGCAGAACAAGTGCCTGCCAGGCAAGTGCAAGGTCATGAGTGTGCTCTCTGATACAAAAAAACAAAACAAAGCAAATCAAATCAAAACGAATGAAACAAAAAACAACCCTCCCACTACATTGATCTTCACAAATCTTGTCAAGTAATTTCCTGAATCAAAATGCTTTTTTTTCTTCCTTTATAATAGACTAAATCCAAACTCTTGGCATGAATACAAAAAAAATTATTATAACACAGTACAATCCTACTAAAGGAAGAAACCATAAAAAGAAAAAGTACCAAATAAAAATAAAATGAAAAGTCTTACATATAAAATACAAGCTATGCAAAATATAAATACAAAATATAAGTTATATATAAATATAAGCTATATATAAAATATAAGCTATATAAATATAAATATATAATAAAAATATAAGGTGAAATGTAATAGAGAAACTTAAGGAAACAGAAGACCAGCTATGAAAAATTTTCTAATTATGGTATGTACCAGGTTATATGTATATATACAGTGGTTACAGATTAAGAACAAAAAACTTGATAAAGGATATAAATAGACATTTCTCAAAAAAGTAATAAATACAATCAGACTGCTTATTGAAATACAATTAGAAAGAAATAATGGCTTTATATTTTGATTTGCTTTAGTCCAACACTGGAAAGTTGTAAAGAGTTTACAGAAACTCTGGGAAAATAAGAACCTCCATGCAGTGCCTTTGATAGCACTTTCTAGAACACATTCTGGAAATATGCATCCAAAATATAAAAACAAATGTGTTCCTACATGTCATAATTTCAATGTCAGAAACATGTCAGAAACTTATTTTTAGAAAATACTTACAAAATGAACAAAGATAAATTACGTTTATCTATGGGAAATTCATTTAGGACATCATGATGTAGCTAACACAATGCACTATATACACAGTTATATATAATATACGTATATTATATACTAATATACATATATTATATATAACATATATTATATATATTATATATATGTATTATATATGTGCTTAAAAGTCATCTAGAGTCATAAAGCTTTTAGGAAAAGTAGTATTTCCTAATCATCCTTCCTCGAGTAATATTCTTCCCTTTAGAGGTGACCATCATCAGCTTATTTAGCTATTTCTTATAATTCATTTCCATATTTGAAAGCAACATGCTTGTTGTATTTCCCTAGTTAGGGATTATATGTTGACTTCCTTTTTGTAAAATAAGGAATCAGTTTTCTGAACAGCTCCATCCCCAAGCAACCACATTATCTGTAAACTCTACTCACACTAGAGTTATGCCACATTTTTAGAGTTAAATCAATATTCACTCTGATAATTTGTTATGGCAGCCCTAGAAAAGGAATTCAAGCTTTCTGTGATCTGAGACAGCTTATTATTTTGTTTTGTCTTTCTCGATGCTGATATTTTCAGGTGTGCAGGACAGTTGTTTTGTAGCACAGTATTTGGTTTGGGTGTATCTGTTACCTCATGACTGGATTTCAGCCCTGAGTTTTGGCAGAAATAAGATGGAGGTGATGTTGTGTCCTCAAAGCACTGCCTTGTGTATTATAAAAATTTTTATTATTGGTGATCTCTAGGATCATTTGTTGTCAGACCCCTGAATCACTCTGCAAGATGCCTGGCTGTGCTGAGTGTTGTGCTGTGGGAAAGCCCAAAGCTGACAGTACAAAAAAGGAAGAAGAAATGCCCAAGCACCTCCAAACTGTCTTTCAGCCATTGAGCAGTGCCCCAGATGACCTTCCAGACATGACAGAGCAGAGATGAGGTAGAGCACTTTCTTATTATTTTGAAGAAACTCACTCTAGAGAATAAAGCAAAGCATGCTGAGTTGTCCAGATCCACTCAATGCCAGCACTGGCAGGAGTTGGGCAGGGAAGAAAGAAGACTGTAGTTTTCTTACAGGGGATGATGAGGACTTGGCCTGGTGCTCCAGGGGTTCAGTTTAATGGGCTGCTTCACAGTCGCCAGTACTGCTGTTTCAGAGGCTCTAGCCTCACTGGTTTAGTTTCTTCAGTAAGTGTATGTTCTTTCTCTTTCCAGAATAGGGGAAAGTGTAGCAGCTGCTTGACCATTTGCAGTGGGAGGTTGGATATGGGATTTTTCTCCCTATAGTCTTTTCAATGAGTTTTGCTCAGCCCCATTTTTTGCCCCTTCATTCTTCTTGATTCATCCAGCTTTTGAGACTTTTTTGTGCTCTGCCCATGCGGTAACTTACTGTTCTTGCTTTTCCCTTGGCAGGAATTTAGGCTCCCATTTTTGCTTTCAATCCACATTACTTATGATTTACCCATCTGCTTTCTATTTTTCAAAGTTTCATGGATATTTCCTGCCTGTAGACATCTTAGCTTCCTACCTCTTTGTCCTGTGGATTTATAATTTTAATTTTTTCGTGTAATTTTAGTGAGTTTTAAAAGGTAATAAGTAAATTTATTTTACATAAAAAAGTTATAAATTACTTTTAGAACTTTTAAAAATCTATGCATGTTTCATTTTGAAAAAAATTGATCATTTCAAATTTCTACATCTGTTTTTACTTTCAGGACTAGAGAGCAAGATTTATAATGGGTTTCATAATTTTTATAAATGGAAGCACTGACTTAAGAAAAGAAAGCTTTAAAATGTATTTCAGAAGTTGTTTTACTTATGAAAAATATGAAAGAAGGCCCATGAGAAATCATTTTATCATTTCATAAGTGCAGTTGTCTTTTGTGATAGGACTATTAGTGTATATTTAAATGGAAAATATGAAATTTCTCAAATGTCTACAGCTCTTAACTGAATGTGCACCTATTATGGTCAGTAATCATTCTATAAGGAGTCAAATATTTTAACATCCATTATAAAGTATGGGAAAAATTACAGTGAGCTGTGAAATCTTTAAAAAAAATCTTAGGAACTTCATGACAATAACTAAAATATGTTACCTTTTTTAATTTTAAAAAGAAAAACAGAAAAAAAGGATAGAAATGATAGAGAATTTAAAAAAAGTAAAAAAAAGTAGGGAATTAACACTAGTTAATACATTGCACATTATTATCTCAGAACTAGTTTTTCAGGTTACAAAATCTAGATTCAAAAGTGATGAATCAAACAATGACAGCACATATGGCTCTTTTTGATGAATTAAGGGAGATTAGTAGTATAGTTATCTATCTAGCATATGCATACACACATCCATTTATATATGTTTACATATATATACATATAATCATACATATAATCCTTTCTTTTCTTCATTTTTTCCTTTCCCCATCCAGTAGTTTTATCCTTTTGAGCACTTTCTTTCCCTTTTGTTATTACAATATCTATTGTATGTATCGGATCTTATTACTCTTTCAAATTTTTATTTTTATTATTTTTCATACTAGAGATAATATGATATTTATAAATGTGTGTTTGATTTATTTTACTTTATGAGTAAAGTTGCCTCCATTTTCCTAAAAAAAGCCTCAAGATTACTCTTTTTTACAGCTGAGCAACATTCCATTGTATAACAATAACATGTCTTTTAAAATTTTTTTTATTTTAAAGAGAATAAAACAAAAGAGAACAGAACAAAGCAAATCAGAACAGAACAATGCAAGCAACATAGCACTTCACAACAAGACAACTGAATATCAATAGTAGCTAACAGAATGTCTCTTTTCTTTGAAATAGTTGAACATACCTTTATACATAATACTGTGAAACATAACAAAATAGTATATATAAAACCATTCAAAAGCTGAGAGAATTATAGGGCATTCAAAATCAAGTAACAGGAAATGAACAACGGCTATTAAAATATCTCATTTTCCTTAAAAGTTTTGTTTATACCATCACACATAGTAAAATCTAATAAGACACAAAAGGATAGAACCAATCAAAAAAGAAGAACAAAAGCATGGTAGGATTCAAAGCAAGATGATAGTAAATTGGCAATGGCTGCCATATGTCTTGTTTTCTTCAAAATAGCTGTTCATACAATGTCACATAATAAAATCAAACAAAACAGAGTAAAACCAATCCAACCAATGAATGAAAACTTTATAAGACTTCAAAGCAATATAATGGGAAACCATGATTACCATAAAATTTTATGTACATTTACCATTTCTTACAATAGGGAAACTATATGGTATTTACACATGTGAGTTTGATTTATTTCACTTATGAGTATGGTCTCAAATTGCATTCATTTATTTATAAATATCTCAGTGTGATCATTCTTTATAGCTAAGTGGTACTCCATTGTATAAAAATACCACATCTTTTTTATCCATTCCTCAGTTGATGGGCACTTAGGTTGTTTCCAAGATCTGGCTATTACAAATTGTGCTGCTATAAACATGGGTGCACCTGTCTCACTGTGATATGATGTTTTCAGTTCTTCTAAGAATATACACAGAAGTGGGATAGTTGGGTCAAATGGGACTTCCAATCCCAGCCTTGTGAGGAACCTCCAGACCGACCCCCACAGCGGCTGCACCAGTCTGCACTCTCACCAACAGTGGAAAAGAGTTTCTTTTTCCCTGAAGCCTCTCCAGCATTTGTTGTTGGTAGTTTTCTTGATCCTGGCCATTCTTTCTGGAGTGAGATAGAATCTCAGTGTGGTTTTAATTTGCATTTCTCTAATAACTAACAATGCTGAACATTTTTTCATGTATTTATTTGAGATTCATATTTCTTCTTCATAGAACTGTGCATGTATCTCAGATGCCCATTTTTGGATTGAGTTTTTGAATTTTGGGGGTGTGATTTTTAAAATTCTTTATATGTTATAGACAGAAATCCTTTGTCTAAGGGACCGTTCAGTAAGGATTTTTTCCCCCAATTTTGGGGTTTTCTTTTCATTGTCTTGGAGATTTCTTCTGACATGCAGAAACTCTTTAATATGATCCTAGTTATTGATTCTGTGGAGTATTTCCTGTGTGGTTTGATTTTTGTTCATAAATTCTTTACCTACCCCTATGTCTTCAAGATTTCTACCTACTTTGTCTTTCAACAAATTTAGTGTTTCTGTTTTAATATTTAGATCTTTGATCCATGTAGACTTTAGTTTAGCACATGGTGATAGGCATGGGTCTAGTTTCAGTTTTTGGCATATCGAGAGCCAATTTTTCCAGCACCATTTATTAAAGAGACTATCGTTCTTCCAGTGGATTTGTTTGGCCCCTTATCAAAGATAAGGTGACTGAGTATATTTCTAGTTGTAGTTGTATCTTCTAATCTATTCCATTGATCTTCAGGTCTATTTTTATTCCAGTACCATGCTGACTTTATTTCATTAACTTTGTAGTATAACTTCAAGTCAGGGATTGTGATGCCTCCTGCCTTGCCTTTGTTGCTTAGAATGGCCATCACTATTCTAGGTCTCTTCTGATTCCAGATGAATTTTAGGAATGATTTCTCTAGGTCTATGAGGTATGCTAGTGGTATTTTGATAGGGATTGCTTTAAAGCTATATAAAAATTTTGCAACAATGGCCATTTTCACAATATTTATTCTTCCTATCCATGAACAAAGAATGTCTTTCCATTTTCTGAGGCCCTCTTTGATTTCTTTTTCAGGGTATTAAAATTTTCCCTGAATAGATTTTTACTTCCTTTGTCAGATTGATTCTTAAGTATTTCATTTTTTTGGAAGCTAGTATGAAGGGTGTGGCTTCTCTTATTTCTCTCTAAGTGATTTTGTTGTTAGTATATAGGAATACTATTGATTTTTGAGCATTTACTTTGTATCCTGCTACATTACTGAATTTATTTATTATACCTAGGAGTCTTTCAATGGAGTTTTTTAGATCTTCTATGTAGAGTATTATGTCATCTGCAAATAATGATAATTTAACTTCCTCTTTTCCTATCCTTACTCCTTTTATTTCTCTCTCTTGTCTAATTGCTCTGGCTAGTATTTCTAGCACTATATTGAATAGGAGTGGTGATAATGGGCATGCTTGTCTTGTGCCTGATCTAAAGGTAAAGGCTTTCAGTTTTTGGCCACTTAATATGATGCTGGCTGTTGGTTTGTCACAGATGGCTTTTTATCATATTGAGGTAAAGGCCATCTATTCCAATTTTCTGTAAGGTTCTTATCATGAATAAATGTTGGACCTTATTGAAATCTTTTCTGCATCTATAGAAATGATCATGTGATTCTTACATTTGGCTCTATTGATATGGTGGATTACATTTATTGATTTGCACATGTTGAACCATCCCTGCATTCCTGGGGTAAATCCCACTTGGTCATGGTGTATAATCTTCATGATGATTTGCTGCATCCTGTTCGCCAATATTTTATTGAGAATTTTTGCATCTATGTTCATTAGGGAGATTGGCCTGTTGTTCTCTTTTTCAGTTGGGTCTTTCTCAGGTTTTGGTATTAGAGTAATATTTGCTTCCAGAAATGAGTTAGGAAGAATTGCTTCCCTTTCAATTTCATTAACGAGTTTGAGGAGTGTTGGCAATAAGTCTTCTTTGTATTTCTTGTAGAATTCTGCATTGAATCGGTCTCGGCCTGGGCTCTTCTTTGTTGGTAGGGACTTAATTACATTTTCAATTTCATTAATAGAAATTGGGTTATTTAACAGTTTTACATCTTCTTGATCCAGCTTTGGTAGTGCATATGTTTCTAGGAATCTGTCCATTTCTTCTGTGTTATCAGACCTATGAGAATGGAGGTTTTTGAAATAGGTGTTGATGATCTTCTGTATTTCCAAGGTTTGCAGTGATTTCACTCTTTTCATTCCTTATTGCATGAATTTGAGTTTTTTCTTTCCTTTTTAAAGTAAGGTTGGCTAGGGGCTTGTCAATTTTATATATTCTTTCAAAGAACCAACTCTTTGACTCATTTATTTTTTTTGTATTGTTTTCTTAGTCTCATATTAATTTCTTCTCTGATCTTTATAATTTTCTCCCTTCTTTTGGCCTTGGGATTGACTTGTTCTTCTTTTTCTAGATGTTTGAGGTGCAGCATCAGGTTGTTTGTGTTCATTCTTTTTTCCTGATGTGGGAATTCACTGCATTAAAATTTCCTCCGAGGATTGCTTTCATTGCATCCCCAGATTCCAGTAAATTGTATTTGTATTTTTGTTTGCCAGCAAATATTGTTTAATTTCTTCTTTAATTTCCTCTGTCACCTACTGATTGCTCAGGAGTGTATTATTCAATTTCCATGTGTTTGTGGGATTTTTGCAGTTTCTTTTATCACTAATTTCTAGTTTCATGGTGATATGATCTGATAACATGTATGGGATAATTTCAATTCTTTTGCATTTACTTAAGCATGTTCAGTGGGCTAGTGTATGGCTTATTTTAGAGAACATTCCATGTACTACTGAGAAGAATGTACATTCTGATATTGTTGGGTGAACACTCTGTATACGTCTATTAAGTCCATTTGTTCAAAGGTGTGATTCATTTCTGTTATTTCTTTGCTGATTTTCTGTCTACTTGATCTGTTTCTTTGTGTCAATGTCATGCTAAGTTCTCCTGTTATAATTGTGGTATTGCTTATTTGATTTTTCATTTCTGTTAATATTTGTTTTGTATAGCTGTGTGCTCCTGAATTTGGTGAATAGATATTTAAGATTCTTATCTCTTCCCCTTGAAGTTTTTCCCTAACCAGTATGTAGTGACCTTCTTTATCTCTTTGGATCATTCTTGGTTTGAAGTTCATATTGTCTCAAACAGAATAGCTACTTCTACTTTTTTATTTATTTAAAGAGGGAAAAAACATGTAAAGGGTAGAGATAATACATAATTTCAGAAAAAAGATAAACAATAAGAAATCACTAGTTGATAAATTACATATTGTCCTCTTAGAAATAGTTATTCAAGTTACAAAATTAAAGCATACAAAGTAGATAGTCAAACAGTGAGAGTGTAAACAGCTATGCATACATGAGTCTCTACCTGTATTTCTATTCTTTCTGTATTAGAGGGAGTAACAAAACTTAGTAAGACAAAACAAAACAAATTCCTACAAAAACATGAAACCAAAAAGTCATATAAAACCACAGTACAAGGTGATCTACAATGATTGCTGTGTTGTTTCTTATTATCTTCAATAGAATTGTCTATATCATCAGGCATAATTGAATATAGCAGTATAATTGAATATAGCAGTACATAACAATATTAGTAAAAATAAAACATTGTAGACAGTATAAAACTTCAAAGGCAGGTAATAATCAAATCAGAGTGGATATTCTAGTGAATCTTGTCATTTTAAGTGCAGTTGCCTATACTCTCAGACTTGATACTATCAATCATAACAGCTTTGAATAAAATCTATCAATACAAAACAGCAATCCAACAAACCAGATTTGATTACAATCAGTCATGGTAAAACAGTGTAGGTTTTACAGAGTTTTAGATTAAGTTAATAGGAAATTAAGGATGATTACCACACTATATCCTGCTATTTTCGGGATAACTGACTGTGTCCTCAAATCTAGTACAGGTAGAATGACTGGAACAGGATATAATACATCTAAGCAGAGTAGTGTGAGTAATGTGGGTTTTAAATCCTGGTGCACTATTAACAATATAGTGTATCAAGGCCATCTATGTTAGAGATTATAGCCATCCTTCTCTGCCTCATTTTTGCTATGCTATTTTTCTGCCTGTTTGTCTACTTTTCTCCTTCATTCTACTGCCTGCCCCACTCATTGAGGCCTTTCTGCCACTATTCCTAAAATCCTGGCATTTTTTTTTCTCTCTCTAGAATGTCCTTCAGTATTCTCTGTAGGGTTGGATTGGTGGTCACAAACTCCCCCAGTTCCTCTTTGTCATGGAAGCATCGTTTCTCCACTAATTTCTAGTGACAGTTTTGCAGGGTATATCAATCTGGGCTGGAGGTTATTTTCTTTCAGGGCTTGGAAAATTTCACTCCGAGCTCTTCTTGATCTGATGGTCTTTGTTGAGAAGTCAGCCATGATCCTGATGGGCTTACCTTTATAGTTAATGTTTCTTTTTCTCTGATGGCTTTTAATATTCTGTTTTTATATTGAATTTCTGGTATCTTGGTTATTATATGTCTGAGTGTAGATCTATTTTGGTTGTAGGTGGCTGGAGTTCTGTATGCCTCACATAACTGAATGTCATTTTCTTTTCCCATGCTTGGGAAGTTTTCCTTAATTATTTCTTTGAATAGTCTTTGTAATTTGCCTGTATGTATTCCTGCTTCTTCATTCACATTTCTTATTCTTAAATTGTAGATTCTCTTGTCATCTTCTAGGTTTTGTATTGTTACTGCCTGTTTCCTTGTTATTTTTAAGAGATCTTTCCTTTCATGATCACACATTGCAAACTTGTCTTCAAGTTTTGATAGTTTATCCTTAGTTTCTTTTAAGGCATTTTGCCAGCTTTCAATGGAGTTTTTAATTTCCTGGTAGTCTCCTGGTAATCTGCTTCATGTATTCTATTTTTTCTTTATATTCTTTATTGAATGTTTCTCTCTTTTTTTTGTGTTCCTCCCTTCTTCCATCTCTGTCTTCCTGAGAGATGCTCCCTGAGTGCATTTCTTTTATTGCTCTACTCATATCTTGCTTTACCTGATTTAATATTTCAGTTCTGAGCTCGTCTACAAGGTCCCAAAGATATCTTTTAATGTCTATTGAAGCCATGTCTGATGTTGCATGTTTGCAGCCCTCAGTCTCCCTTGTTTTTCCCTCTCCTGGATCAATGCTCTCAGGATTCTGGGCTGGGGGCCTCTTCCTGCCTCTCTCTAATGTCATGGTCCTGGCTTCCTACATACAGGTTACAGTGCAGGTCCCAGCCCCTTTCCCTGTTGGCCATGTTTCTTTGAAGCATGCTGGCAAGGGACCTCCACCCTCTCCTGACTGCTCTTATCACTGAGGTATAAGCAGCAGCTGCCTATGCCTGCCCCTCCCCACCAGGCCAACCACACTGCAGAGACCTTCCCACAGTTAGTGCTTTCTAGGCACAGGGAATCGATTTGGGACAGCTCATTGGGTCCCAGCCAGGGGTGCAGCCCAGTCCAAGCAAATCCAATGAATCTGCTTTGGGGAGGGAGGAACCAAATGAAGTCACTCTTGCTCCCAGTTCAGGCTCCTCCTGCCAGATACCAACAGGTCACCCATTTGATCACACTCTTCCCATGGGGGTGGTTCCCAATCGCAGCACTGACCGTGGATTAATGATGGTCCCTTTGCTGGCTCTGATCTCCGTTGACTTCAGCGCTGCTGTGCTTCCCGTGAGTGGTGGTGGGAATGAGTTTGGGTGGCTCTGCCAGCTGCCGCAGGGTCAGGGTGTTGCAAACTTGGCAGGTCGCCGCGAACAAAAATGCTGTGTCCTGTAATTTCTAGCTGTTTCAGTTTTAGTCCCGAAGTATTTGATGAGCTTTTTTACATTTTAATTTCTTCCTGTGTCAAGAGGATCCATCTCCCTCTGTCTGGGTCTCTCCAGGGTGTTTTATTCTGGTGTATGACTTGTTTCTCCCAGGAGGCTCTGTATTTTGTTGCTCACTGATCAGTCATTTTGTCTTCTTTTACTTCTGCTTTTTTTTTTTTGGGATCCTGTTGCATGGAGTTTTGCTTTCCATCCTTTGACTTTCAGTCTGAGTTTCCTTTTGGGTTAGATGGATTTCCTGTACACAGTATATGGTTGGATGTTGTTTCTTGATCCATCTGCCAGTCTGTTTCTTTTAATTGGTGAATTGAGGCCATTTGCATTAATGGTTATAACTGATATATATTGGTTAACTTTTGACATGTTATCATGGTGCTTCTTTACCTTTCCACTCTGCTTAATTGTTTGCCTTGCTTAGTGGTTTTTTTCTTATATCTATCTAGAATGCATTTGAGTATTCTTTGCAGGTTTGGTATGGTGGTCATGAAGTTCTTCAGCTGTTCTTTGTTATGGAAGTATCTTATTTCTCCATCCATTTTGAAGGACAGTTTTGCAGGATACATCAGTCTGATTTGGAAGCCACTTTCCTTCAGAATCTGAAATACTTCACTCCATGCTCTTCTTGACTTCATTGTTCATGTTGAGAAGTCTTCTGTGATTCTGATAGGTTTTGTCTGAGTGTAGTTTTATTTTAGTCATGGCTATTTGGAGTTCTATATGCTTCACTGATCTGTATGTCAGTTTCCATTCTCATGTTTGGGAAATTTTCAGCTATTACTTTTGTAAATAGCCTCTTGATATAATTTGTGTTGTCCCCTTCTTTTTCATTTATCCCTATCAATCTTATGTTATTTTTATTTGCATCATCTTGCAGTGGTTGAATTATTTCCTGATTCCTTGTTATTTTTAAAAGATCTTTCCTTTCCTGTTCACTAGCTGCAACCTTGTTTTCACGATCTGAAATTCTATCTTCATTTTTGTTGAGCCTATTTTGCCAGCTTTCAATGGAATTTTTGATTTCCTGTATATCTCTTTGAATCTGCTTCATGCATTCTGTTTGTTTCTTATATTGTTCATTCAGGGCTTCTAGCCTTTTGTACCGTTCCTCTAAATTTTTTATCCTATGTCTTCTTTAGATGTGTTCAGCATCTTTCATTACATTTATCATTTCTTCTTTTACCTGGGAGATTATTTCTGGTCTGAGCTCTTTTATAGATTCCTGGAGTTGTTTCTTTACTTCAGACATTTCAGGTGTATGGATTAGATTTTCTTCTATGTTCATGGCTCCTAGGCTTGCTTGGATTGGGCTGGAGGTTTCAGATTGCATTTTGATCTTTTGTTTTGTCATTTCCTTATATTTATGAGTCCTGAGCAATGTTAGAAAGCTTCCCCCATGCATGCTGGAAATCACCTTGCACACCTTCAGCTACTGGGACTCAATGGAGGTCACTGGGCATGGCCCAGTCAGGCCAGTAGGACCTGCCTTGCATCCTCAGTTGCTTTAGGGTGCTTGGCAGGGTTTTAACCACTGGGAGTGGTGGTCCAAAACTTTCCTTGAGTGATCGGATATCACCTTGCACCCTTCAGCTCCTGGGAATGAGTGGAGGTCGCTGGGCATGGCCCAATCAGGTCTGATGGCCTCCAGTGCATCTTCCAGTGATTTAAGGTGCTGGGTGAGGTCTTACCCACTGGCAGCGATGATCCAGGTCTTCCTCTGTGCCCACTGAAAATCATCTTGTGTGCCTTCAGCTCCTGGGACTGAATGGAGGTTGCTGGGTGTGGCCCAGTTCTACCACTTTTTTAAATCCATTCTGCAGTTTATGGGCATTTTGGTTGTTTCCAAGATTTAGCTCTTACTAATTGTGCTGCTACAAACATGGGTGCACATATATCACTGTGACATGACCTTTTTATTTTTTGTGGGAAAATATCCAGGAGGGGAATAGCTGGATTGAATGGAAGCTCCAACCCTAGTTTTGTGAGGAATCTCTATACTGATTTCCACACTGACTGCACCAGTCTACATTTCCACCAGCAGTGGAGCAGTGTTCCTTTCCCCCTGCAGTCTCATCAACATTTGTTATCAGTTGATTTCTTGGTGGCAGCTATTCTTTTGCAATGAGATGAAATCTCAATATTGTTTTAATTTGCATTTCTTTAATGACCAGGGACGTTGAGCATGTCTTTTTGTATTTATTTGCCATTTGCATTTCTTCATCTGAGAAATGTGTATTCATTTCAGATGCCCAGTTTTGGATCGGGTCTTTGAATTTGGTGGGAAGGGCAGATGTTTTTCAGTTCTTTATATGTTCTAGATATAAGTTCTTTGTCTGAGGACAGCTGACTAAAATTCTTTCCTATTCGGTGGGTTTTTTTCTTTACTCTGTTGGTGATTTCTTTTGAAGTACAAAAACTTTTTAATAAGATGAAATCCCACTTGCTGATTCTTTGAAGTACTTCCTGTGCAGTTTGTGTTTTGTTCATGAACTTTTTGCCTAGCCCTATGTCTTCAAGATTTCTACCTACCTTGTCTTCCACTGGGTTTAGTGTTTCTGTTTTATTTTTATTTTTTTTAGTGTTTCTGTTTTAATATTTAGATCTTTGATCCATTTTGACTTTAGTTTAGTGTGTGGTGTTAAACATGGATCTTCTTTCAGTGTTTGGCATGTGGAGAGCCAATTTTTTCAGCACCATTTTTAAAGAGACTATCTTTCTTGCAGTGTACATGTTTGGTTCCTTTGTCAAACATAAGGTAGCTAAGCATCTTTGTAGTTGTGCCTGCATCTTCTAATCTATTCCACTGATCCTTAGGTCTGGTTTTTTTTGTTGTTGTTGCCAGTACCATGCTGATTTTATCACTGTAGTTTTGTAGTATAATTTCAAGTCAGAGATTATGATGCCTCCTGCCTTGCCTTTGTTGCCCTGGATTGCTTTTGGTATTCTAAGTCTTTTCTGTTTCCAAATGAATTTTTAGAATATTTTCTCTTGATCTGTAAGGTTTGTTTTTGGCATTTTGATCAAGTTGCATCAAATCTGTATATCAGTTTTGGGAGTATGGCCATTTTGACAATGTTAGTTCTTCCTAACCAAGAGCAAGGGATATCTTTCCATTTTCTGACATCTTTAATCTCCTTTTTTGTGGAGTACTATAGTTTTCAATGTATAGGTCTTTTATATCCTTTGTTAGGTTGATTCCTAAGTATTTCATTGTTTTGGATGCTATTGTGAAAGGTGTCATTTCCATAATCTCTTTCAGAGAGTTTTTTTGTTTGTGTACAGGAATGCTATTGATTTTTGAGTATTGACTTTGTATCCAGCTACACTGATGAATTTGCTTACTTGTTCCTGATTTTAGAGTGAAATCTTTCAGTTTTTGTCCATTTAGTGTAATGTTGGCTGTTGGTTTTCCATAGATGGCCTTTATCAGATTGAAGTAGACACCATCTATTCCAAGTTTCTGTAGTCTTTTTATCATGAACAGGTGTTTAACTTTATCAAAAGCCTTTTCTGCATCTATTGAGATGATCATGTGATTTTTATCTTTGGTTCTGTTGATGTGATGTATTACATTTATTGTTGATATTTGATGAGGTGGTGAGTAGTACATTGGTATCCACTCACTTTCCTGGAACTAGGATTCTCACTAACACTTTTTTTTAGTAGAAAGGAGTGAACTCTAATGAGATTTTTAAAATGAGGTTTTTAAAAATGGAGCTTTTTAAAATAAGGTACACTAAGGCAGATACTTGGCCACCACACTAGAATCCAAAAAAACCTCATTTGCATTGGTAATGAATTTGGTAAACATATTTTGAGCAACTCATCTACTTTCTAACATCAACTCCTGTCATCATTCAGTAAAAGTAAAAGCGTCATTTTGATGGAAGGATCACTTGTCTCACTTCTATGGTGGCATATACTTCTGTTTTCTGCTTTGAAGTTACTAATATGCAGTGAATGGTATGAACTATATTCAAATTGATTCTAGAGATAGGAAAGTGGCTCTGATTGAGTGTGATTCTTTTAATACCTTGATCCTCAGACTGACCTGGTTTGCTATATATCATTTGTCAATTTATTTAATCTCCTGGAATTTACATTTCTTTTCTACAGAATGGAAGGATTCAATGAGATGCCCACTAAGATGACTTCTTCCTATGGGAATCATTACTTTACAGAATGGGAATGGCAAACTGGAGCATGCTAGTTGAAATACTCCTGTGATAGAATCAAGAACTTATTGCATCTCTGGAATAGCTGCTGTAAAGCTTCCAGAGACTAAAGAGGGCTGCTTCAGCACCTTTTCAAGTATCCACAATAATTTAGAGGAAGCATTTTAGGCATGATTTTCTTTTATTACTGAAATTTTTTCAAATGCTTATTGAGACGATCTGAGAATTGTAAAACAATGAGTCACTGATGAAGAAATGAAACTTAACAGAATCTTAATAAAGCAACAGTTATTGGTATTTCTTCTTGATTTATTGCCTCAGTATGGGTGAGAATTAGCGTTGTCCTCACTGAATGATGCAGCTGTGAAATGGCATTCTTCTCTAACTGAACATGGTGAATAGATTTTCATGATGAAGTTGGGTCATCGACACTCGTGGTTTCCATCTCTCTAGTGTATTTTAGTTAAATTGTAGCTTACATTTGATGCTTGAATCAACAGTTTAGTATGGTAAGTTTGGAAAATCAGGAAGTTTTAGGAATTTGGCCAAGTTTTTTCCTTTAGGTGCTCATTACTCAGTTTAAACTTCACAGAGGAAAGTTAAGACCATTTAGATCTCTGGCACAATTATGTTAATTATAATGACACCCTTTCCTTTATGTTAAATTTTTATTTCAAAGATAAGACTCTCCCAAATTTATAGATTATTTGGAATTGAGGAAATTACAAAGATGAGCTGCTTCCTTCAAAGACACTGCAATCACAAAGCGTGGATCATGGCTATTAAACTTGATAGCATGAATTCCAAAGTCCCACAAAAGATGCAGGGAACCAGAAACTCATAACTTTTAAAACATTACTTCAAAAATAGGGTTATGTTGATGATCAGCTGTGTCTGAGACCTATTGATTTCCATGCTTGAATATTTTAATGATCATAAAGAAGGGAATTTAAAGAAAAATCCTGATTCTAAGATGTTCATTTCTTGCTGTTTTTTGGACTGCCAGTCTAGGATGTGCTTAACAACTCTGGAAATTGTTACTTATGGTGTCACTCATTAATTCTGTTATTCACTAAGCATGCATTTACTTAACATAAATTATGGGCAAGGTGTATGGCCATGACTGAGTTTAATTAATTAATTTATCTACTGAGACAGAGTCTTGCTATATAGTGCTTTGAACTCACTTGTGAAGCCCAGGCTGACCTAGAACTCATAGTGATCCTCCTGTTTCAGTCTTCTGTATATTGGGAAGACTGATTTTAAAAGAGTTCAAACTTTATGAGAAATAACATTTGGAAACAGTTATAACATAGGTTCTGCAATAAAGCTAGGTCTAAGGTGTATTGATTATAACTAGAACTCTAGCTTCAATTTTCTTTTTACTTATTTTTTAACTTGAAATCCTTTTTAACAGGCTATATTCATTATGCACAAAAGAATGAGAGAAATTTCTCTTACATTAACAGTTTTAAGAATAATACTTCAATTTCTTTTTATGATTTTTAATGTTTTAATTGTTCTATTTAAATCCATAAAATATAATTAAAAGCAGTGTTTTTAGACCAGAAACTTAATCAAATTTCACTTTTCCCCCTAAAATGTGATCAGAGTTGACATGTTCCAAATTGAAGAACTCCATATGCATTATCAAAATCTTAGATAAAAGATCATTTCTAAATATTAAAACTAATATCTGAATAATTTTAATTTAGTATAATATAGTTTAGCATAATAAATGAGACATAACTTTTAGGAAAATAGATGATTTTCTTTAAGCATAGGATTTCACAGGCAAAATGTTCCATATTATATTTGTGTCTCAAAAGCAAAAACTGAGTCATCTACGCAATTGGAATTTAGCTCTTTCAGATCTACTTCTTACGTAAAATAAGTGGTCTAGGTCATATTTCTTTGTCAGAGTTATATTTTGGCAATAAGATGCACTATGTATAGTCATAGAAGATCAGAATACAGTCCTTGTTTTTTTTTAGAAACCACTCAGTTCATGCTAATTTTTTGATGAAAACATTTTTTTAACAATTTGAGAAAAAAATGAAAAAAATGGTGTCACAGAACACTTATGGTGGATACTCTTTTCCATATCACAAAGATAAATTATAAAGAGAAGGAAAAAAAGAGTATGAAGATCTTACTGACAAGTGTTTGGTCTAAAATTATGATGTCAAAATATTTCCAACATAATCTCTATCTATCTATCTATCTATCTATCTATCTATCTATCTATCTATAATTTCACTGTTCACAGGCACTTGAGAAACCCATCAGAAGAGAGATATCATTAGATAGTATGAAAATCTATTTTTACTATTCTAAAGCTCAGAGTTAAGCAGTAATGCTTTTCTTGTGAATGGGTGTATCAACTGCTAAATGAAACATGAAAAGATGCTGTATTCTCAGCCATGTCAAGAATTCAGTAAGTTGCCAAAAGCAAAAACAAAAATAACAAAAAATAAAATTAAACTAAAAAGACAGAAAGAAATCAAAATCAAATAAACATATCAATACATAAATGTAGAATTGGCTGATTTTACTATGGTGCAAAACAAATTTCCTGAATATATGCAGATAGTCAGCAAGTGAATAAGATATTTCAGCACAATTTGTACAGAATTAAAGCTTTAATTGTTGTATACTAACTTACTTTTGGGAAATACTTGGTAGATACTCAGTTTATGTTAGCTATATTGAGCTTATCCTGGTATTCTGTTTTCTAAACATGATTATTCACATTCGGCAGCATTCCTTGTAAGGCTAAGTTAAGTTTCCACAAGCTCAAAATAGTCACATAGCATATTCTATCACTTTGTGTTAATTGGATTTTTTGTTTTCTGGTATATTTTTTATTTATCTATCTAGCTAGTATCTATTAAGCTGTCACCTCTGATACCAATCAATTTGACCATTTTTTTTGGTCTATGTAGGAATCAAAAGTTCAAAGTCAACTCTAAAGACAACAATATTGATAGTAATTTAAATTTATGGAATTTTTTATTGATATGTTTGTAATAGTGAAAGAATAACATTTATCTGGTAGTAGCAAGCAAATGAAAATTACTTCTTAAATGTTAGTTAGCAAATGCATAATTTGATATTACTCTAAAAATTGGGACTTTTGAGTCTCTTAGCATATTTATGAAATGTAAACATATTTTTACTTACAATTATAATCAAGGTAATAGACTTTTTCAAAGCTATTAGAAGCATAGCAATCATTTGGTTGCCTAACTTAGATATGAGCACAATTCCAGTTACTGATTCCTTTTCTCTCTTTAGAATAAGATTCAATCTGGGTAGATAATTGATATTAATTAAATTTACCTATTTTCATTGACACTGGTTTGAGAGGAAATTAAGATACTTGTGTAATTTTAAATTTACTTAAGTTTTGGTTGATCTGAACTGGGAAAATAATAATAGAGAAAAGTCTTAAAATTTTTGTTTTTTTTATTTATGAGATAATTCTTTTTTAACACTTCATCTCCTTATTTTGTTTTCTCCTCCCAGTGCCAGTTGGAGATTTTGCTGTATGCTTTTGATTTCCATATTAGTCATGTTGTAGGTGAAAGGGCTCATCTGTTTAAGGTGCACCTTGCTTTACTACTTGTGCTTTAATTCTGATTCTGAGACTGAATGACTAGAAAATTGGACTCTGGGAAATAATTACATAAATGTCTAAAAAATTTGTACATTGGCAAATTTTGTTCTGTTCTCCTATATGGAATATGTTTTGAGAATTGAGGCTTTATATGAGATTTTCAAAAACAGTTCAGTTTTTGGGTTTATTCCAGAATGGTTTAAATACCTGTATGTTTCTCATAACATTGTTACAACAGAGGTATAAAAAAGAAGCCAATATGAAAATAGAACTTAATTAAATTTTCTCATAAGTGTATTTGATTTTATGGACTTACTAACTGTTACAGATTCACTTTCTGGCAATAAGAAACATTACTATTGGAGACCAAAGTATACCTTAATTGCACAATTACAGTATAATATGCATATATATATATATATATATATATATATATATACATACATATGTGTGTGTGTATGCATGTGCTTTTAATTATACACATATACATCATAATGGAAGTATATAGGTACAGGTATACATACAGAATTGTGTATTTGCACACACATACAAGTAATGCTGTGAATGCATTTTCAGGTAGATATTTTTTGTTTTTGTGTATGTATAGCAGACAGAAGTATAAATACACACATAGAGTTTACTGTGTGTCACAGTGTTTGAAAAATATTGATCTTATATTTATTCGTATTTCCATCTGTCCAGGTATTCAAAACTAATGGTTACTTGAAAAACAAATATCTCAATGTATAGTACATGCAGAGCTGAATACACACATATATGTATATATGCAAGAGATGATTTCAGGCAAGAATATCTAGTTTCAACATATTTTTAAAGTTTATTTTGTCTACCAAAACTGGCTAAAATATGGGAAGCACAGAACGATTCTGAGTGGGTTATATTTGTATGTTTAAGGAAATAGTCACAGGTACTAGAAATAAAGGGCAACTTGACTTTCTCATAGATTTTTGGAGTTGTATATTTGGAAATAATTTTTGAGAATATCTAAGTCTTTGACACATCATTGTAGCATACACTTTGAAGGGAAAGGCTCTACATTTAAAGGAAAAAAATAACATTGTCAAACACGAGAGATTGGCTTTTACAAGTACTCCTCTATTGCTTTGCAGAATTAATACAAGGAAAAGTATGAGGAAATAATACATAACTACTCATACAAATAGTTACCCTTTTTATTAAAAATTTAAGAATTTCAAAAGGAGAAGTGAGGAGAAGCTCCAGACACTGATGAACATGAATCTTGTTAGAATTCATTGAATGTTAATGACATCAGAGAGAAAGGGAAAGAATGAGCAGGACAAAACAAAAAGGCAAAGGGACAGAGGGGCAGGGAGAAGGAGGTAGGGGAAGAGGTGGAAAGGGAGAGGGAGAGACAGAGAGGGGGAGAGACAGAGACAGAGGGAAGGAAGGGGTGGAGAGGGAGAGAGAGAGAGAGAGAGAGACACTAAGGGAAGGATATTGTGCAGTATTGTATGTGGTGCAATACTCTTCATCTGGTTCTGAGCAGCAGCAGCCCTAGTGAGATTTTCCTGCCATTGCATTGCCTGGGGAAGATCAGAACAGAGCTGTCACTGTCTGAGTTTGGTGTTTACTGGAGCAGAGCAGAGGAATTTGGGAAATGGCTTACCATATTAGCAGCCCAGTCATTCCAATAAGACAAATGGTAACCTTTATAAGAACCTGTGATCATTTAAAAACTGACATTTGATTTCCTTGTGTACTCAATACCCACTATAATTTGCTTCCTCTGAACAAGCAGTGAATGGCATTCGATTTAAGGTTAGGGCACTGAAACAAGAGCCTGCCCCAAGCAATCTACCTTGGCAGGCTGTACCCGTAGCTGCAGAGAAAATTATTGGACAGAGATCAAAACTATTTCTATGAACAGAACGTTGAAAGGCCAAATCAACAGAAATAAAACCTACTGCCACAGTCATAATGCTTCTTAATTGACACATTAAATCAAATTAAGTTTCTGTGGGACTTCGATCCAAACCATCATGCTGGATAGCAATGTCAGTGGTTGCTTCTCCACTGATGTTTTCTTTTAATTCTACTTTCTGACTCTTCCTGTTCTCCACTGTGGCAGTAGTTAAGTATCCTCACTCGGTGCAGACTGGTCCTCTCTCTCCAGCTCCTTCTCAGTCAACTCTGGATTCGTCTCTGTTTTTATCTACACCCCAGCAACCCCTGGGTCTGCTTCCTGGACTCTCAGTTCCTTCTCCTCCTGCCTCTTTTAGAACTTTATCTATTTTCATCACCTGTGATGGTCTTTTCAGCTTCTTCCTTACTGAGGCCTTCTTCACCAAGGTATTGATATTTTCTGCAGTTTTCCCATGTTAAGTCAACATCAACAAAACAAGATGTAAAAATTTCCCTTTTCCCTACTTCTAGCTAGTGTTTTCTCTGACCTGACCTTCCCAGCCAAGTTTCTTGAATGCATGGTTGATAAGATCATGGTCCTTCCTCCTCATTCTCCAGTATCTGCAGCACAGTTTCTACAGCAACCTGTCAGAAGGAAGCTTGAGCTCAGAATGCCCACCCTCAACCCCCACCCTTTCATAGTGCCATAGTGCTGATGTTTGATGATTTGTGGTGGTCATCTTGAATTTCTTTGTACTTTTATCTTGGTGCTTTGTAAGTAAATTCTGTGGAGCACTGGATTCTGCTTTAGAGGATGGATTGTACTTCAGGCCTGCACCCTTGACTCCTATGTGGGATAATCTCCAACAGTGGGCTTGTTTTGAACATGAGTGTTTTGGGAAGTAGTTTTCTGTCTCTCCTGAAATTTTGACACCCTTTGTGATAGGCTGCTACCAGGTTGCTTGGAAAGAGGGAGTTTGAGAGGTAGGAATGCTGCATTTGTTGTTGACCTTTATCTCTAATGATCTCCTGGGTGTGAGCCCGAAGAGCCTGGGGTCAGGGGTGCACCATGACATGGCACTGTCTCAGGGATGGAGTGAGGCGGCAGCCATCCACCTGGCCAACAGCACTGTGGTGAGCTGGAGTGGGAATGTGGGTCAGCTGGTGCCTCTTACTAACTTTGGGTGCAGGGAGCTGGTGAATCCATGGGTGGAGATCAGGTCATAGCTCTGTGGGGGTTGCCAATACCTAGGACAAGGGTATAAAAATGAGGTTTCTCTGTTTCTGACTACCTGCACTTCATCTCCTACTGAGCCCCACACCTTAGGTGGCTGGATCTGAACCTCTTCTGACTGGAACATGGTCTGCCCAAGGTCGTGATATCCTGCATGCTGTGACATTCAGTGGACTCTCCATCAGGGTTGTATTCTCTAACCAGTTTGGATCTTTGGCCACCACCAATCCTTCTCCATCCCTTTCTTCCCTGTCCATCAGTTGTCACCATGTGTGTCTGGTCTTTTCCCACATCTCCTTGCTGATCTGCTTTGCAAAGTACTCCTTAGCTTGGCTTGGTGCTTAGTACTGGGGCTGGGGTGGTTTGAGGGTTCTGCTTTTTTCATACCTGAACTTCTTTCTCAAGGCCTTCATGCCACTGTGGATTGATAGGCCTGTCCAGTTACAGCATCAGCTTGACCTGGGCTTCCATCCTGGCTGTGCCACTGTGTCCTGTGAGCACCTAGTCTCTGCTCACAGTATCCACGTACTTTTCTTAGCTGAGAAGTTATCTTTTCTCATAAGAGCTGATGCAGCATGTTCGTTACCTCATAAATGCTAGGCCTGTTATGTATAGTACTTTATTTCTAGACTTCACAATTATGCTTCAAGGTGAGTATTATCATCTGCATTTTTGCAGCTGAAAAACACTGGTTCAGAAAGTGTAAAAAATAATCTGAGATAACAAAACTGTTAGATTCCTCAAACACTAGTTAAATTCCAAAATGCACATCTTTCCGTAGTTGCAAAGTACCTTAACAGTATTTATATTAGATGCTAAGGAGCTATTCTGCTATCTCTGTTGGTACAAATAATAATAAACACTATTTAAGTGTTAGACTCTACTTGCTTTACATATGTTAACTTATTTGGTCAATGAGCTTAAGAGATAAGACCTATTATTATCACTTTGTTGTTATAGAGTTGAAGAACTGAGCCACAGAAGAGTTTAGCAACTTTTCTAATGTCGCATAGCTAGTAGGAGGAAGATTCGGGGTTTAATAAAGGTTGTAGGTCTCCAGACTCCAACCTCTAGCCACCACACCATGCTCCCTGACTTGCTCTGCTTAGTGGTCAACCATGTCTGAGGAGTTGCACATTCTCTTAATTATTTTATTTTATTTTACTTTATTTTTTTTTCTTTTGAGACAGGGGCTCACTACACAGTTCAGGCTGGTCTTGAGGTCACTTTGTAGCCCAGACCTGCCTCTCAGCCTCCCGAGTGCTGAGTGCTGGAATTACAGGTATGCACCACTGCATCCAGCTCATTCTCTTAATTTTTAACAATCATCCTGGTACTCTTTTGTTCCAGTCTCAGGGAGAAAGTAAAAGACAAACCAGACAAGATCTTAAACACAACTTTAAAATTTTTAGTTTCACACAATGCCTTTCTCTTTCTTGGATAGAAAAGTTTAACATAACATATTTCTAAATTAGTCTTTTGAAGTTTGAGTTAGCAGTTATTGAATAATGTGGGGGATAAAATTCTGAAAATGCTGAAATAAGTAACTGTGGAGGCAACATTTGGAATTTATAATTAATTCATTCGTCGAATATTTATTGAGAGTCTGTCATGTTCCAGGTACAGTCTAAAGCCTAAGGGAGACCACAGAGAACATGATATGGGCTCTATCTACAGAGGACTGCATCTTTCAAGAAAAGCAGGAAAATACAGAGACCATAATCCTATGAGTACTGGGAAAGAAGGGTCTGCAAAAATCCCTAAAGAGGAGAAAGTCTTTCTGGTGAGGCAATGGAGTTTAAAGAACTTCAGACAAGGTATGACTTCAACTCCTAATTGTGTGGTTCTTAACCCTTCAGAACCTTACTGTCCTCATCTATGCGATAGATAGGTTCCTTCTCTTCACACTATAGAAAGGGAGAAGAATGAGTCAATCTATATGAAGTTTAGAACACACTGAGTAGGCATTAGCATCAAATGTTACTACTCATAAGTACTCTTATGTTATGGTTTGCATCTAGATGTACCTCCTTCCAATCTTCCCACAGGTGGCTAGATCTAGAGTGTGTGACTGATTCATGGTGCAGTAAGAGGATTAAGGGTGTGAGTGCTATCTGCCCTAATGGTAGGTAGTCTGGATACAGTATAAGGGGTAGAGAGACTTGTTGTAGTTATTTGTAGTTGGTTGCTTGTTGCTTTTTCGGTCTTCTGCCTGCCCTGAACTGTTTCTTCACTGTGATGCCCCTCTGCCCTGTCACCTTGCTTTGGAGCCAGCCAACTATGAAACTGAAACCTTTACAAACTGTGAGCTTATTTAATAAACCTTTCCTCCTTTAAGTTTGGGTGTTGCATATTTTGTCTCAGCCATCAGAAAAGTAAGACATCTTGTGAAGATGGAGGCTGAGCTCATGGGAAGGCAACTATGTCTAGTTGCACATCCTAAACTGTTCCATTCCATTCAAAGGATTCAATCAAATCACACTTCTAGCATTCAGTGAGAGAGATTCTTTCTGCACAAAAAGGGAACTAGAGACTCATCTGTTTTCTTTCTGTGTTTTCCTCTATATTGCTTCATGGACAGGCCTTGGTGGTAGCTGGAGATGACATGGATGGTGGCATCTCCTGCTGAGCATGGTGTGTCGGCTTCTGATCCTTTGCATGGGGGCAGATGGTTCTAGGGCAGTGCTCAGAGCTTCCCCTACACAGATGTATAAATACGGCGATACCACTGGCCCAAAGCTCAGGTGTCTGTAAATGTTGTCTCCAGGATTGGCTCAGGAGCTGAGAATCACATCTCACCAGCTCAGCTTCTGCAAGTCTGATGACTCAGGAGGGAGGGAGCTGCTGGGGATTTAGCTCAGCAGTGTAAGTGCCTGCCTGGCAAGCACAAGGTGGTGAGTTCAATCCCTGGTTAAAAAAAAAAAAGGAAGGATCTGCTGATTTTCATTGGAATCTAGCTTTTAAGTTTATTTAAAGAAATACAAATTAGGCAAAAATAAACACAAGCTTATGTTATCATTTAGAAATTACATTTATTTTAGATAATTTTTGTTAGAGCACTTAAATACTTTTTCTCTTACTTTTCCCAGATGAGATTGATTTAGGGGAATGAACTCCCAACCTACTACATGTCAGGTATGAATTTGTGTTCTCTAAAATCAAAGAATGAATTTTAGAAACAGGAGGTTAAGAGCACAATATATTTATTGAGAGAAACAAAGCCTCTTTCAGAGAGACACAAAGCAGGTCCCTAATGGGGTTGCCCAAGAACTGTCTTTTCTAGGGACTTTTACAGAATAAAATCATGAGGTAGGATGGATGGAGGTGGGGAAAACCTGGGATCTGCCAGATTGGCATAAGGTGAGACCCAACTATGGTTAGACAGTAAGATTAATAGCTCAGGTACAATTAATTAAATTAGGGACAAATGGGGAAGCAAGTCACGTAGCAAGCACAAGTGTGGCAAGCAGCATGCTTAAAGAACAGAGGCTCTTCACATAGCAGGTTGTGATGGTGACTCTAGGCTTTCTCAACATGATAGAGACCTATTTAGAAAATCAATCCTTAGGATGTGGGTGCATTTGTTGGATCTTTTGTTTTGAGGGCTGGCCCACAGCAGGAGGTGTCTGTCTCCCCAACAGTTGCAAAATATCTGGGCTTCTGCATTGGCTCCTTTGAGGACCAAGCCCTGTCTGACTGCCTATAATATTTTTATCTAACTCAGTTGCCTGTAACAAGATCATCACAGTTAAACTTTTAAAGAGAGTATGTGGATCCTCAGTCACTTCCATGATGGACAGCAGTCTCCAGTCACGTTCAGTAGCAGTCAGAGACACACGATCTACATGAAATCAGTATGAGATATTTTGATGGAGAGAAGTGAAGGTGAGAAGTTATATAAGAGCTGAAGTACTGGAAAAGTAGAGAGGCTCCTGAGGGAATGCAGGTAATAAATAAGGAGAGCAAGTACCTCCCACTCTGAGGGATGTTGGAACAAGAAGGGATTGGGTTGTCAGATTCTTTAAGCTCAGATTCTGGGCTGAACTACACTGGGACTCTCAGGTAGACACCAGTGTTCTGGTGCTGCCTTGTGAATGAACAATGAGACTGGAAAAAATGGAGAAACAGCTGTTCCTCCTTCATCCTTCTAGTGCCCTCTACTGCCCTGGTGGTAGCAGGGGAGGCTGCCTCTCCCTACGTCTCAAAGCAGTGTGAAGGAGGACAGGGTTCCTTGCTGCATTTCAGCAAGCAGTTCTTGCCTTCCTGACCACAGGCCCTCAGATGTGCCCAAATTTCTCCAAATAAATAGCTACTGTGCTTGGCAGCTGGTTTCCTACATAATTGCTGAGCTAGGCACTTCATTTTTTTCCCTTCTTTTTTTAAAATTGGTATCAACTACTATGGGGAACAACTTTGCAAAATTAGTTCCCTGGGGATGCACCTATACTTAAATAAATTTTATTACACATACTTTAAACATGTAGACATACATTCCATGTCTTTCAGAAGTGAGAAATTTTCTTTTCAGTATAGCTGATGTAATCATTCAAACTCCTAGTGATTATTTTGAGTCACTTGTCCTTTAATCCTCATATCTAGCCCCATGTACATTAATCTTGACTCTACTGTAAGGGCAAATATAGGTTAAAGATGAGAAGTTTGATTCCCTCTGTTGAAATAAGAGAAGAGGCTGCTCTGCTCTCTCTTCTTCCCCTTGCTTATTTATGTTAGAGAACTTATAAGTTCTTTCATTCTCTATGATCTCCATGGTATGTGTGTAAATCTTTTAACAAACTGAATACTCCTTTGGCAGCTTTAAGGCCTGTTAGATGGAAGCTGAGAACAGTCTCTGACATGTAAATGTCAGGAGTAGCAGTAGCTCCACTCCGTGTGTCCCCGGAAGGACACATACCCACCTTGCCAACGCCTCACTCTGTTCACAGCACTGCTTCCTGTTAGAGACACGGGAAACACGTATTTCTAGATGGCATAAAGCCAATTAAGAAATACAGATGACTACTCTAATTACGGAGCGACTTTGGGGTATACAGTCATAACAAATGGTAGCGTGAGGTCATGTATACTCAACTTATCATTTATCATTTATCTTAAGAACATACCTGTAATGGGCTGTATTGGGTTGGCTGTACAAAAGGGTCAGGTTTCTTTCTGTGTTACAGATTTCCTATGATCTCACTCTGGTTTGATACTTATTCAACAATGAAATTGTTTTCTCTCTGGCCTATGATTTTGGAGAAAGCATTTTGTGTCTTCTTAGTTTTTTTTTTTTTTTTGGCAGAAATTTTGTTTCCAACTACATTTTTCCTAAATCTCTGTTCCCTCCCTCCCTCTCTTCTATTCCTTCTCTATCTCTCCCTAACCCCCCGTCCGTCTATCTCTGGCTCAGATGTTCATTTTATCTGACCTATCTACCTGCCTTCAGTGCTTGACTCCTTTATAATGGTGCATCCTCCTAGCAGCAGACACATGGCTTTTAAAAATGCAACTCATGGTATGCCATGCTTTGTCCTAATACCTTTCCCCAAGTGCAATCCAAGCCTTAGAAGTCCTAACTGATCTGCCCATTTTCCAACCTGCTCACCTCTGTCCCTGCTCCTCTTTACCCATTGTATCGCAGTCATGCTTTCCCACATTTTCTACACTCATTATTCAGCAGGTCTTAAACTAACTTCCCCCTGCATAGAGAGACTGTCCTTTGTTGCTCAACTGGAGTAGGTTAGACTCCTCACTTATCAGCATTGCACTCTTATATTGCTGAAGTGCATAGTGCTCTTGTTCTGGGCTTGGTTTCACACACAGACAGGGGCCACGCATTTTCCCTCTACATCACTGTAAATCTGGCATCCTCCACAGTATCTGAAGCATGACAGATCCTCAGAAGCTGCTGATCATGTCAATAAATGCATTTTCCTGAAATTCTTGTCATCGTTAATCTAGATGTCATCCTAGAATCTCTTGTACTATAGGTGCTCACCTTTTATTTATTATTATTATTATTTATTTAAAGAGAAAAAAACAGGAAAAAGGTAGAAATATTACAGAATTTCAAGAAAAGAAGATAAACAGTAAGAAATCACTAGTTGATAAATTACATATTGTTCCTTTAGAAATAGTTATTCAGGTTACAGAATTAAAGCACACAAAGTGGACACCAAAACAGTGAGAATGCAAACAGATCTGTTCAACAATCCAACACCTTTTGGGAGGTGACTTTATTTTAGGCAGATGAATTAGATAGAAATTAACATAGAGTCAGAGAGGGATTGGACTCTCAAGGAAGTCAGGAAAATAAAAGAAAACTAAAGACATCAGAATTGTGACTGAAGTTGCATCTGAAGATGACCAGGTTTCAAGATAAAGATGCAATGGCCAGACCCGCGTGCCTTCTTGAGAGATAAACAGTAACTTAGAGGTCTATGATAATTAGCACCACTTGGTCTGAGAAGTTCAGCTAGGCATCAATTGTCCAGCCAGGTGGGAGACCAGAACATCTAGACTCATTCCTTTTTGAAAACGCCTTTGTTCTTTCCATATACCCTGGCTACACAACCTACTTCATCTTAGATCAATATTAGCTAAGCATTTATACTTGTAATCCTTTAGGCTGATTGTGATTTGATCATGTTGTACCCACATTGTGACTTTGCTATACATAAATTACCTTTGACGAAGGGCCTCAGTGGCAAGCCACTCTTGGAAACCCTCTTCTCTCTCAGGAGCTATCTCAATAAATTTTTCCTACTTTTAAAATCCTTTGTCCTTTGGAATGCATTCTTTGATTTCAGGAGGCATGAACTGAATACATTGATGTCTAGCAGGTTGGGAATTTCTCCTATGTCAATTGGATTGTGGGGGTGTGATACGTGTAAGTGAATTAGTTCCTTGATGAATTTATTGCTAAATATAACTTGAGAGGTGAAGCCTGGATAGAGGAGGTGGATCACTGGGGATGTGACCTTGAAAGGTATAGCTTTCTCTCTCCTACCTTGTTCTCTCTCTGCTATGCAGCCATAGTATGAGCTGTTTCTCCTCTGCCATGCTACCCTGCCTTGGAGCCGACTGACTACGGACTAAAGCCTCTACAAACTGAGAACCAAATCTCCTTCTTTAGAGTTGTGGGAGTCAGGTATTGCACCTCAGCAAGGAGAAAGTCACTAAGACAGTTCCTTTCAAAGGAAAACATCTCAGAGTGTATTTTCTCTTCTTAGAGACCTGGGCTGACACTGCAGATATGCATTTGGAACATTAAATTCACCACCCTTCCTGATAAAAAGCCTAGGCATCTTAGTGGGGAATTGATTATTTTGACCAATATTGTGAGTTAAATTATAGTACCCATGGCCTAGGTCTGTGGTACTGCTAAGCTTGATGATCTGCTGGGAAGACTGAGTGCTCTGTGGATTGAAAGGAGCATTCCTGCACCAGAGGCTCTGCAGCTTGGGTTAGAAGTCAGCACGCTATGGAGAGGAGCAGAGGGCTGAGACAGATGGCAGATGGTGTTGCTAGATTTTGCAGTGGTTATGGTTGAATACAGTGCGGGGCCATGTCAGGTCATTGCAAAAGAGACCACTGAGGCACATTGTACTGTATAAGTTCAAGAGGTAATGATTTTAACCAAATAGAGACTTGTGATTTTGCAAGCAAGATTGCTTGTAGGTAAATAGTTTGCAAACTGTTTTAGCAAGTATTTTCTAATTTATCTTTATATACACCAGTAGTTTGAAAACATTGATAGCTTTTATTTTTGAATGCCTTTAACCAAAAGATTAAGGAGTTTTAATAGCACTAGAGATGATAGGAAATGATCTTAACTCACAGTATTATTAATGAGGCACACAGCACCTGAAACAATATAATTGAAAGAAAGTTGTCCACTTTCCTCCTCTTGCCATCCCAAGGACTTTGAGGCTCTGTGAGGAAATGAGTCTGCTTTCATGCACAGACTGCAAACTTGGTCTCCATTTGTCACTTGGTTTCTACTTTTGGATAATTAAAAAAAGAAGAGCCTAGATTGCATGCTTTTGCTTGCTCCAGATCAGCTGTGGTACAGCAGATTCTCTTTGGTGTGTGGTCCAAATGGCTGTGGCTGACACTTTGTGAAACTGTCAGGACTGCTGCCCTTGTTTTGGAACCCCTGGCTCCAGCTCAGTAATGCCATGTGAGCCAAGTGTGCTGAACTACTTTCAGACTCATTCTTTCATTCTCTGAAAGTGAATGTCTCCTATGTCGCCAGAGGTAGAGTGAAGAGTAACAAGGGGTCCTGGGGACGGTTGAGTCCCTGCTCTGCTTCTCTCTGCAAAGGAAATGCAGAACCCAGTCCTAGAAACTTCTTCAGGGAGCTAAATCTCTTCTCAAGTCTTGAGGCCATGGGTCTGAGGTTCTGCCCAAGGGTCAAAGGAGACAGGATTTAAGGATTTAATATACTGGAATTATTAATCCTTTATTTGATCTTTTTCTGCTTGAGATTAGAAGCATCCTTCTATTTCTAAAACAACTTTGCTGAAGTTTTTCATCATGATTGTGTAGATTTCTGAAAGTGTGCTGTGCTAGGATTATCTGCAGGCTTTCATGCAGATAATCATGTTCTTAACCCAAATGTTTTTCTTCAATCACCTGCTCTGAGGGGCAGTGGCTAGGACTGTTCATCCACAAACATTTGACATCTATGAAATGTTTAAAGTACCTAGTTCAGCACATGCCTCAGAGCATGTACATGTTAGTACAAGGTAGTACATGTTAATATTTTAACTCATTGATAGGAAAGTATTTAGGAAACAGGATAGAAACAAAAAGACCGGTATCTTTTACATTGCATTCTGCTGAACATTTCTACCAGATGATGTGCTTTCTGTATAAAAGCCAATGAACTACTTGCCAGTAAAACTTCAAGTTTTTAAAACAGAAAGAGGGTCAGTAAACTTTATCACTGAGCACTATAATCTAATTACAAAGACACCAAAGGGACTATTAAAATGACAGCAAAGAGTTTTAAAATTGATCTTTATTGGTACTTGTTTGCTTTAATGATTACACTTCTCCTGGAGAACTGGTACATGAACATAATACATCTTCATTCTTTTTCATCTCCAATCCCTTGCTCACGCCTGCCTCCCTCTATCTCTTCTCTTTTGAAAAAGATCTATCTCTATTTCTTCTTTTCTTTTACTTCACTATTTATATTTTGGGTTTCTCACTTAGGAGAGTGAAATAAATTGAGTAAAATAAATGAGATGCATCTTATTTATTCATTCAATATTATGGTCTCAGGTGCACCCATTTTTCTACAGATGACTCAGGTTTATCCTTCTTTGATATCTGCTTTGATATCTGCTTGTGCATCTAATTTATTTCATTCAATATTATGGTCTCAGGTGCACCCATTTTTCTACAGATGACTCAGGTTTATCCTTCTTTATGGCAGAATAGTATTCAATATATGTAAATATTATATTTTCTTTATTCACTCTTCTGTTAATGGACATACAGGCTGTTTCCAAAATTTAGCTATTATGAGTTGTGTTGTCATAAACGAGTATGCAAGTATTACTTTAATATGTCCTTAAGACTTTTGGAACAATACCTTGAAGGGAAACAGCTGGATCAAATGAAGTACGTAGTTCAGTTTTTTTGAGGAATCTCCATATAGATTTCCATATTAATTTTTCTAGTTTACATTCCCATGAATAATGTAGAAAAGGTCCTTTTATCTCTGCATTTGTTATTATTTGATTTCTTGATGGTAGCCATTCTTTTGGAATAAGATAGAATCCCAGTGTTGTTTTAATTTGCATTACTCTAATGGACAGAGATTTTGAGCACTTCTTTATGTATTTATTGGCCATTTGTACTTCTTTTGAGAAGTGTCTACATTAGTTCTCCATTTGACTAGGCATTTAATTTTGGGTGGGTGTAATTTTATTTTGGGTGATATAAGGAGTTCTTTACATATTCTAGTTATTAGTCCTGTCTGAGGAATAGCTGGCAAAATAATCTTCCCATTGATAACAAGTATTCTTTCTTTAGAAGTGAGTTAGAAAATTCTTTTGAATGCAAAAGAAATTACCAATATTTTGAGTAGGTAAGTAAAATAAATTGTGCTCTCTCTTTCTCTCCCTCATTCCCACATATAAACACACAAACACATACCCTCTTTCTGTGTGTCTTTCTGTATGTTAAAAGGGCATAAGACACACAGTAAAAGGCAGTGGAGCGGTGATAATGAGGATCAAAGAAATGGCATAAACATGCATCACAGCAAAAAAGGAATTGCCCACTTCTTTTTTTTTAAAGAGAAAAAACAGTAAGAACAATGATATGAAATTTCAAAACAAGATAGTAGGAGAGTAACAAGAGATAATACATTGCATATTGTTATCTTTATAGTACTTTGCTCATATTACAAAATATAGGCATGAAAATTTAATCAAACAATGCAGGCATAAATGGGTTTCTTTTCAACAACTAATAGAAATTAATAGTATAGCTATCTTAATTATAATATATATTTTTTTTCTTTTTCTTTCCTTCTTTTCTACTTTGTCCCATTCCTGTTTCTCCTTCCTTTTATTTATTTTTAACAGTTTCTTCCAATTTCACATTGTGTATTGTTTTTGTTCAGGACTTGAAATACTTCACTCTAAGTTCTTCTTGACTAGAAGGTCTGGATTGAGAAGTGTAATGTGATTCTGATGGGTTTTCCTTTATACATGATCTGTTTCTTATTTTATTTTATTTTTTATTGGTTCCAGGACTTGAACTCACAAACTCACACTTACCAGGCAGGTGCTGTGCTGCTGAGCTATGTCCTCAGCCCCCAAGATCTGTTTCTTTTCTCTAGAAGTGTTTAATATTTTATTCATGTGCTGAATTTCTGTTATATTGATTATTATGTTTTCATGCAGTTTTATTTTGGTCATAGCTGTTTTTACAATTTTATATTCTTCATTTACTTGTATGTTAAATTCTTTGTTCATGCTTGAGAAGTTTTCAGCCATTATTTCTGTAAATAGTTCTTTATAGCATTTGTGCTGTCTCCAGCTTTCTCATGGACCCCAATCAATCTTGTTTTGCTTCTTTGCTTCAAGCTGTTGGCTTGACTTTTTATGGTCCTTTGTTATTTTTAAGAGTTTTTTCTTTTCATTATCACTAACCGCAATTCCGTCTTCAAAATCTGAACTTTCTACCTTCTCCTTTGTTCAGTCTTTTGCATATACTTTCAATGAAGGTTTTAATCTCTTGGTTTTATGTTTGGATCTGTTTCATAGATTTCGTTTTTTTTTTCTGTGTTGGGCATTTTTGGTTTCTATCCTTTTTTTAACCTCATCTATTTTTTTTATCTGTGTCTTCTCTAATAGCTTTTTTTAAGCACTATTTTTTTTGTACCTGAGAGATTATTTTCTGTGTAGTTTTTTTATGCTTGTTTTATTTCACTTCTGCTGCTAACATTTCAGAAAATTCCAGTGTTTGACTTCCAATTTAATCTATCTCTTTGTGTTCAGGGCTTATCCTGGGTAGATAGGCAGTCTGGGGTTGCATTTCATTTCTGCATCTTGTCACCTTCTATTTTTCTCTTTTTTATTTTATTTTGTTTTCTATATTGATACTTGCTGATTTCTTATGATAGATAGCTCCATCACTAGTATTGAGGCTTCTCTAGGTAATGTCTGTCTTCAGGAAGTTTCTCTAGATGTAGGTGGTTGTTTATAGTTGTCCCAAGACCCTACCTCCCCAATTTGTAAAGGATGCAAAGTTACTCTTTGTCTCAGCACCCAATCTTTTGGTGCTGGTCTTTGGTGGTGATTGTGACCACATACAATCATAGTGTTATCATCCAGGGGTGCAAAACTGCTTATAACTTGAAATATCCTGGTTAAAGTAGTATAGTTAGCAATAACAGTAGTTTGAAGTACAGTTTAACTACTGACAAACAATAGTAACTATTAACCTGTTACCTCTGACCACAGGAGCATACTCTAAAGTTATGTAACAAAATATATATATATCACATTTTCCTATGCAATTATTTCCCCCTCACCGGAGTGATTTTACCCTTCTGCAGAGGGTTGGGGGTTGCTAAGGTTGATAGAGGACAGGTTAAAGTGATGAATGAAGTCAAATATAGCAGAGTCAAGGATGGAAGTCCAAGTTTTGAGAAACAGGAGAAAGGAAAGAATGAAGTAGAACATAAAGTGGTAATAAGAAAGGGAAGAGACAATATTTATTCACTTAGAAGTTTAAATTTGAGAAGTAGTTGAGGAAAGAGCGAAAAAGGATCAGTAGAAGAAAATGAAAAAGAAAGGTAAGAAGTCTAGATCTTGTAACCTGAACAACTATTTCTAAGATAACAATATGCAATATATTGACCAGTGTTAATTTCCTACTATTTTTTGAAATTCTGTATCATTTCTATACTTTTTCTGTTTTTCTTTTTAAAATACAAAAGAAATCTAGTGGAAAAGGAAGGAAAAAAGAGAAGGATAATGAAAAAGTAAAGAAGAAAAAAAAAGAAAAGAAAAAAAGGAGACCAGGGAAAGAGAGGAGGAAAATAAAAACCCAAACATAAAAATAATCACAATATACAAAATCAAAGAAACTGACATCCAACCAGACAGGAAAGGGGTATTCTATCAGACAAATGAGGGAGAATAAAAGTAGTAAAACACCTCTGGTGTTCACAGTTCTATGATAGTGTCAGTGTTAGATCCCAGAAATGTGCTGGTATGGAGCTGATCTTGGCCTCTGGATGTGGGGGCTGGGACTGGTCTTCTGTTGATGGAGTTCTCCAGAGCCCAACTGCTGGCTCCTCACTGCTGCTTCAGGCACTTCCACATTGCTGGTCTTGCTAATAACTCCACCTTGCAAAGGTGTGTGTGCACCTGCCTGCTGGGATCCTGCTGTCCTAGGTCTTGGGGCACCTGCTGGCTCGCATTGTTACTGTTGCTTAGAATTTTCCATGTCACTAGTCTGCTTGTCCATTGTGTGCACTCTAGCTGGGGCCTCCTACTGTGTCACTGGCTTTCTCACTGGTCTCTGGTCCCTGAATTCTGTCAATGGAGGGAGCAGGAGCCCAGCTTGAATCCCTTTCTTGCCCATCTCAGCAGCTTTGGATCAATGGGGGAATCAATCACCTACTTCTTACTTTAATACAGAGCTGGACTTATAGAACTAAAAGTCATAGAAAGTAATGTCTGTAGAGGAGACTACTATCTCTGTTTGGATACAAAAGGAAAAGTCTCTCTTAAAATAATATGCATGCTTTATTTTTTAAGAAACAACAGAAAGCTCATACTAACATCACAACAGAAACTTCTCTAGCACCAGATCTGGAGACACAACCAGAGTGCATGGATCTGCTTCTGAGCCAGATCTGTGCTGCAGGTCCTGCTTCCAGGACACAGGATGTCTTCTCAGAGTGGTTTTCTTCTGATCTGAGCTCTTCTTGGGTGTCATGACTTATTACCTGGCTCCTGAAACTTTCATTAAGCCACTTTTGGTGCATGGCTGTTTCTGTGTGAGGGATGAGGGTTGGGGCCACCCTATTTTGCCATCTTGCTACAGTTCACAAGACTGGGAAGTCCAAGATGAAGACATGAACAAGTTTCATGTCTGCTGAGGACTAACTTTCTCTGCCTCCCAGTTGGTACCTTGCTATAGTGCTTTCTGAAATGTATAAATGTTGAGTCATCTACTCTTTTCTAAGGCATTAATCCATTCACAAAGGCAGAACCCTCAAGATTTTCCCTTTTAAAAACTCATCTCTTAATACTAGTGAAATGGTATTAACACACATTATTTCAAGACACATTAATTTTGAGGTTATCTTCAGACTATAGTGCTATGTTTTCTGAGACTCTTGAGTAGCTTTTTGTTTAAACAAAAACTTTACTTTCTATTGAGATTATATTAACAACTTGAAATAATCAGTCTTTTTATTTGCCAAATGATTGAAATTTGTGGTAAAGTGTTTTTGATTTTGTACTATAATATGCATATTTTATAATGAATCAACACCAGAGCAAGCACAAGAGAGGTGATTTAGAAAATTTTAACTTTGTGTCTAATTTCTTTCAATATGTCTCATTTCTTTCACTGTATGTATCTTAGTTTACTTCCTTAAGGTATATTTTCTAGTTTTTATATTATGTTAAAAAAGTAAAATATTTTACAAAATTACAAGATGTCATTTGTTGGATGTGAAGTATTTCTCTTCCTTTACATCTGTAGAATTATTTTCTAATTTCTAACTTATATGGAAGAGAAGAAATTGGTTGTGAATATAGGTGAAAAGCTCTAAGACTCAAATGACAAGGTCTAACTGAAGAACCTACAAATAGACCTCACCTTCACAGAAGGTTAGAAATTCATGCATGAGTATATAGAGAAAAATCTAGCAATTTTCTAAAATACATGTCTTATAAATTTAACCTTGTTAAGCTGATGTTAAGATCATAATATATGCTAGCATTGTTAAAATGTTGAAATATGAGCAAGCATTTAGGTTTTTCACCTCAAAATTTGCTATTGCTGATTGTCACTCAAAATCACTTGGAGAGGTAATAGGATATTTATCTATATCTATCTATTTATCTATCAATCATTTGTGTATCTGTCTTGTTACAAGTGTTGCTAAGAGAGGTTGAAAGAACAGGTAAGAATCAATGGCTAACCAGAGTTGTTTATACCATGAATAGATTTTTGTCCATTGATCATTTATGGAGTATGTTTCCTATTATCAGAAACAATACAGAGATTGATAGACTCAAGTGAAACAGATTGAAAATTAAAACCTCAGGAAAGGAATGGATGCAGTGTAATTATTAAAATGCATGTTATAGCTCAGTGCTTTTAGTTTCTTTCTCTTAGCCAATTCTTGGGCTAGATAATCAGTACTATGCTGCTCACTAGGAAATGGAAGAGTAGGTATCTGTGTCTTCCTTATTCTAGATCTTAGAAGAAAAACTTTCAGCTTCTCAGTGTTGATTGCAATGTTTGTATGACCTTTTTAAATAAACGCCCTTCAGTGTGTTTACTAGTGATACTTCCTCTAAGACAGTGGTCACCAGAGCCGGGGCTGCTCCACAGTTGGGTGTGTAGTTGGGTGACCGTTACAGGGGTGTGGGTGGTGCAGCTTGTGCTGGTTTCCTAGACAAACAGAACCTTCTCTAGGACCAAGTCTGGAGCCACAACCAGAGAGCATGTGGCAGCTTCTGGGTTCAGAACCACATCAGCAATAGGGTCCTGCTTCCAGGCTGTCTTCTCAGAGTGGCTTTCTTCTGACCTGAGCTCCCCTAAGGTGTCAAAACCTATTACCTGGATCCCCAAACTGGCATAAAGCCACTCTTGGTGGGTGGCTGTTAATTTATTCTTTCTGTGTGGGGGATGAGGGTAGCAGCCACCTTATCTTGTCATCTTGCTGACACCAGAACTCTACATTTTAGATTTTGTGTTTTAAAAAAAAAATCACAAATGTAATTTATAGAAGATAATTATACAACAGCTTTAATGCCTGCAAATTGGAGAAGAAACTAAGGTAACTCTGATATAAAACTCAGGAAAAAGAAATACACAGTAAAATAAATGCAAATAGTTAACAAGTGAGAAAAAAATTGATTTTACTAAAATAGTAGTGAGAATTTAAACATCAAAAAGATAATACTTTAACCTACTGAATTTCAAAACCTTGAAGTACGATAGTATTGGTACGATGCACTGGTGGAAAGGGTACCTTACTGTTTTGTTGACAGGAGTAGAACTAACTGAAAAACAGAATAGGTTTAAAAACGTTTATTGTCTGACTTGATAGTTACTTTAAAATCACACTTCAAGTAGCACTTTCCTACAATGTCTTGTAAAAAAGATGAGCAAAAAGTGAAATTTTTTTAAATAAAAAATTTTTAAATAAAATTTTTTTAAAAAACAAGTCTAACCAGATTACTTTTCTACCTGGCTACTTGATTAATATTTAGTTCAAAGTAAACTTTTAAGTTGAAAATATGCTTTTCACCTCTAGGCTATGGCAATATTCTGCTTTTCAGTTCTTTTTTATGCAGTCCATCTGCTGTCACTGGAAGCTTTGGGGATTTTTTTTCCTCTATTTTCACTTTTCATTGTACTTGTGGTTTCTTTCAATCTTCAAAGCCATGTCTTTTCCTTCTGTGACATTTTCTTATATTAATAATTTGATTATTTCTTTTCTTCCATTTTGTTTCCTTTCTGGAATCTTTTTTTTTTTGTACCAGAGATTGAACTCATGACCTTGCACTTGCCAGGCAGGCACTTATGTCATTGAGCTAAATCCCGAACCACTCCTCCTTTCTTTTGTGCTGTGGATCGAACCCAGGAACTTACCCATGTGAAGCAGGAGCTCTGCCCTGAGCCACATCCCTAGCTCTGCCTGGAATTTTCATTATTCTGGTATGTCATTTTGTCAGATCCTCCAACTTTCTCATATTTCTTTATATTGCATTTTTTTTTCTGTTCTAGTTTCTGGAAGATTTCCTCAGTAGTACATTCCAGCTCTTCTAGTTCATTTCAGTTATTATATTCTTTTACCTCCTGGAGCAGCATCTTTGAGTTATGTGTGTCTGCGTGTGATTCTTTGTTTTTAATGACAGGATCTCACTATGTTTCCCAGGCTGGTCTCAGCTCCTGGTTCAAATGATCCTCCTGCCTCAATCTCATATAGCTGGGACTATAAGCATGAGTCATTCGACTTAACTCAAGAATTGAACGTTTTTTTAACTAAATTTTTTTTCTTCCTTTCCATCTTGTATTTTTCTTTCTTTTTAAACAAAAAAAATGTTACTTTCAGAACTTTCCCTCAAATGTCTAGCAGTCTTTGTCATCCTCAAGAATAAATCACTAAGAAACAAAGGCAATGCCTGTGAGAGGCGGGGTACACAGAGAGTGAGCGGGCAGACACCCAGTTATTTACTGGGAGGTCTGTTGTGTTCTGTGTTTGTAGACCTTTTTTCTTAGCTGGATAAGAGGAATTCTCCTCTTTGATTCTTAGAGAAACTCTGTTATTCTCATTCTCTCTTGAGTGTAAAGTGGAGCTTTCCAGAGATGAACATGAAATTCTATTCTCCACTGAATATGCAAATAATTAGAAGAACCTAGGTGTCTTCTATGAAGCCATAAGGAGATTAGTAAAAATGTAAAGCAAAACAATTTTTCTCATTTCAAAAAATATACTTAGTTTCATCCAAAAACTGTTAAAGGTAGCAGACTTATTAAATATTCTAAAACTTCAGTTTTATTTTGTGCCATAAATATCAATAGACCAATAAAATCACTTCAGCTTCCTCAATAAGTGAAAAAAAAGTCCATTATACCAAGTTCATTTCCATTATTTTTAGGGCTGCCTCAGACAATAATAAATGTTAAAAAACAGTCGCAGCCACGCACACTAGATTTGTATTCTGTGAAAGTCACAGGTAAGTGTGTAACGCAAGACCACAGCTCTGGAGAAGGCTCTCAGTTGATATCAGAAATGGCAGTACAGGTGGAGAAGACAAATGCAAGTACAGAAGGAAAAAAAAAAGAGAAGTAGTTCAAGAGAAGAAAATCAGTGACAAATTGTACAACATAAAAATCCCACATCCAGTGGAAACCTGGCCAGGAAGGTGTGGCACCACCCAGGGAACTTAGTATCAGTTTTTGAGGGCAGCAGACTGAGGTCTCTGTACCCGCAGAAGCTGCGATGGCCGAGGTAAGGGGAAGTCTGTACAGCTGAGTCCCAGCCAACACCCTCCATTCTTGTCCTGTTTGTTCTGCTCTTGAACCCTCTGAACCAGCAAACACCAAGATCTCTTAAAGAGAACTTGCAGCTCTTCACAAAGCAGGTCATTTCATCTAATGGAGGCAGGATCTGCTGTGGTATTCAGATGAACCAAATGTTTTCAGGCGCCGGGCTCAGTCATGCGGCCCTTCCCAAATCTACTCAAGGAGGCTGTGCGTGGTCCTGTCCACACCACTACTTCCCTTGCAGGCCACCTTTGCTAAGGGCTCTGAGTACAAGAGCAGCTCTCTGGATGCAGGCAGCCACAATGTGCTGCCCACTGCCCCTGTTTGTGGTCATGGACTTTTCTAACTTCAGTTACTCCATCCTTACACAAGAACCGGCACCTCCAGCACATCCCACAGCTGGCTTCTCAGCCACTTTAGAAATTTTGAGGCATAGTTGCTGAAGCAGTTTTTGAAAGGTTTTCCATCATTTGACATTTGCTGCAATTACTAAGATCTCTGAACCGTCTGATCATGGACTTTGTGTTTGCTAAGCAATTATCAGGGCCTCACACATTCTTAGAGGAACTTCTTACTTTATAAACTATCTTGAGTCTTTGAGGACAAGTCTACAAGGATCAAAAATCATCCCTGAGTCAATATATCTGGAGTAAAAACCTCTTAGTTTGGCCTGCTTTCTTTATACTAGTTGGAATCAGAGGTTTTGTTCCGAGAGATTGATAAAATGTTATTTTGTGCTGAATACTGGCAGCACAAAGCTAGAGACAGTAGGCACAGCACATTTGGTCCAACCCTTTATTCTCTATTTGTTCCCAAAGAGAACTTGCTAGCTTCTTCTCTCATCATTTTTACACTGTTTTACATTTTAAGGATTATGCAAGTCAGATTTCATGTAAATATGTATAAGTTAAGACAGTGAACCTTAAGCCTGGCATGGTGGTAGATGCCTGTAATTCCAGATACTCAAGAAGCTGAGGCAGCAAGATCACAAGTTTGAGCCCAGACTGTCTCAAAAATAAGGAAATATTCTGAAACCCTGTCCCAACATAAAGAAAGAAATAAAAAGAGCTGAGTACATAGCTCAGCACTCCCTGGATTTAATCCCTACCCCAACATGCCTAAAGAAAGAAAGAGAAAAAGAAAAAAAGACAGTAGAACTTAGTTACAAATTCATTTTGTATAAATCAAAGAAAAATTATACAGCTTGTGATAGTGATAAGAGCATTTTACTGAGGGTTGGGTATTGTGATTTTTCTCTGTGTATAAATTGTGGATCTGGAAATGAATGGAGGTTCTTTTTGAGGAGAGGGGAGAGGAGGAGGGAGAGGGAATTAGAGAAAATTAGAATTACTTTCTATTTATTCCTAAAGAGAAGAAATAGATGCTTTCCATATACATAAGGAAGACTTAATACTTGTCTGTGAAAATTATATTTTGTTAACTTTTCTTTTCTGAATTACTTTCCCCTGTGGCTGTTTTAGTCATTGGATTTAGGCTGTTTGTGCCTCCATAAGTAGTGAATAAAAAGTGGAAAACTTCCATCCTGGGAAGAGAAGAGGCTGATGGCAGAACCATGAGATTTCTATTTCAAGATAGAAAAACAGAAGTAAGAATTGAATATGCTTTATGTTAATCCAAAATGACTCAGATGCATTCTATAAACTGCCCTTATAGACATTTCTGATACATTGCCTCACTTTGAATCTTGCTAGATAAGACATAAATGATTTGTAGAAAAAAGTTAGGTATTTTAAAATTTAGGTATTTAGTTATCAAAACCTAACTGATACATTGGAAACAATTTTGCTTATGTTATCTGAGATCTCAGGTCAGTTAAATATTTCATTTGGATCTAGTCCCACATATTTTTATCCACTAATCCTTCTGTTGTCCTGTACAGTCTCCCTAGTATCTGATCCATTCACATGGTTTATGCTACCAGCAAGAAGCTAATGGATTCCAAAGACCAGATTTTATTTAACTTGTTTCTGTGGGAGTATTTAATATTGTCAAGGAAAATAAGTAATACTTTCTGTTGTGAGAACCACTGGTATGGTGATTTAAAAGAAGAAACATCTGTTAGGATTATATTTGCTAACAACAGTTTTGCTGTTTTTTTAAATTATCTTAATTAACCAAAGGTTATGGGTCTTATTACAGGAAGATTGCTAGTTTTGTATTGCAAGTTGTGTACTCAGTCAAGAAAAAACATCAGATGCAGTACAAAAAAATCTCAAGTAGGCTCCATGAACTGTAAAAGATGGAATTCTTTCAGATGATTAAAAATCATGTTTTAGTTTAGTATCTGTCTTAGTTACTTTTCTCATTGCTGAGGTTAAATAGCCAACACTCAAATTTAAAGGAGAATAGGTTTATTTTGGCTCACAGATTATAGAGGTTCAGTTCATAGTCATTAAGGTGCCATTACAAAACAGGCAGGAGGTATCAGAAGACACAGCAGCAGCAGCAGCAGCAGCAGCAGCAGCAGCAGCAGCAGTAAGTGACCAGCAGGTACTTCTTTCTGTCTATTAAATGCTATCCAGGCTCTCTACCCTTAGGGCTGGTAGTACTCACACCCAGTGCGAGGGGGTCTTAAGCCTAGAATCACACTGTGTATCAATACAGCATCACATTCTTAATCCCAGCATCACTCTATATCCAACCACCTCTGAAAAGCCTCACATGGAGCATTGGGAGGACATCTATACACAAGCCATAACAGGATTTATTCTTAAGGAACACACATTTAGTATGTATATTTTTGTAATTATTTGTCTTTGTTCCCAATAGAAAGTTACACATTTTAAATAAACAGATTTAGTAAGAGTATTTTTGGTCAGGTCACATGAGTCAGTTGGATAAGTAAAATGATGCCAAATACATGGCAGAAATCTGCTCAGTTAGTAGCAAGATTCTGGTAATTGGTAGAAATCTGTAATTTCCTTAGTGGAACCCTGCCTCTCTTGGTCACTTTTCTCTTATTGCTGAGACAAAATGCTCAATGCCACAAATTAAGAAAGGAAAGGTTTATTTAGCTCACAGTTTGTGAAGGTTTCAGTCCATAATCAGCTGGCTTCAAGGCAGAGTGGCACATGGCACAGGGGTCACAGTTCAAGGAAGAGCAAAATGGGGAAGAACAAGCCTTTTTTCCTCCCTTATGTTGAGTCCAGGTTACCTGCCCTCAGTTGGGTATAGCACTTATACTGTCTTTGTGCCCTCCTCTTGCACAGATTCACAATGTTTACAAAGTGAGGGTCCTGGCACCCTCCAGAGTCATTTAGTTAAATTTTTCAAGTTGACAGAATGATCAGTTTTCTAGACCCAGAAGGATATATCCTCTATACCCCAAGATGCAGCACTGTTGAGTTACTTATTTAAACTCCAGGCTTTTTAAGTTGACACAATGTACAAACCATTATACCGCCTGTGGGGAAGTGATTCTATCTAATCTCTGGCTATGCACAAAACATTCATAAATTACCCTTAGTTAATTAAGCGTTGACTGTGGCTTAGATTTTTTTTCTCTTAGTTTTATTTTAGAGAGAATAAAACCAAGCAAAATAAAGTCCAATCAGAATAAGTCCAATCAAAACAAGACAGTGTATGTGACACAGGATTTCAAAACAAGATAATTGGAAATCAACAATGATTACCATAATGCCCCTTGTTGTCTTCAAAATAGTTGCCCATACCCTCAGACATAGTAAAATGAAACAAAGCAGAAACAGAAGAGAACTAATATAAACAAAACAATGAATGTAATATAGGATTTCAAAGCAAGATAATAGTAAATCCAAAATGGCTACCATAATATATCTTGTTACCTTTAAAATAGCTAACCATAGCATCAGATGCAACGACATCAAACAAGATAAAGCAGAATAAAACCCAACCAAACAAAACAATGAGAATGATATAGGATTTTGAAACAAGATAATAGAGAATTAACAATGGTCATCACCCTCAGAAGGAGATTCCCCCATAGATGCTACACTGCATATGGTTATCCTCTGAATAGATGATCAGACGTCTGGCTTTAGGTCTGCAAAGTCAGTGAAACACTAAACACTATAAGCATTAAATTGTATTGTATTTCATTAGTATCATCATAGCCTGTGTTTCTCTGGATCAGCCAGTTGCTTGCAAGGTGTGGGGGTAATTTTGGCTCTTCTTGTTTCCCTGTCCATGCACCGGAAGAGGGTTGCTCTCCCCCAGTCAGCCTGCACATGGTGCCAACTCACAGGAGGTCTTAGCTTCTTGTTGACTTCTTGTTGTTGTCCTCCTCCCCCACAGTCCACAAATGGCCCTGACTCCAGCTGTGGTTTAGTTTTGATGTTGATTTTGAGCTATATTTTATCTCATACTGTTTTCATCTTCTGTATCTTTGCAGTCCTCTCAACTTTTTAATGCAGCAGGATAGTCAATTAATATTTTTAATTGTGTGATTGTACTAGAAGATCCAGATTCTAGAAGTTCCAATTAAAGATGAGGGGCCTCAACAATGGGATATCTGAATATCTTAAATTTAATATGGAGTACCCCCTTCTGAAATTTAAATAATTTTTCTTTTTTAAACTTTTATTAGTACACATGTGCAGTACATAACATTTTTTATAGCAGAACAAAATACGGCTATCTTCTTTGTATTTTGGAAAGTAGCTTTTCTAAATTATAATGAACATCATTTGTGCTTGCCTTGTCATTTTAAATATGTTTGGTAGAATTTCAAAAAATTGCATATGGATTTTCAAGACTTAGTAAACCCCTTAAATGGGAAGATGTTGAATAAATACAACTGAATTGGACTGACAAAATTTGTTTTATTGAACAAATAGTCTGAAAATGGTGTATACTTTTGGAAACAGTAACTTGCACAGAAGTGTATTATTGCTAACCAGTTTAATTGCTGAGTTCCTTATTTCACTCCAGGGGTGTCCTTCTATCATTTCTGTATAAGCACACTGCTTTTTCTTGGAGGAAATTGCAGTGATCTTGCTGGGAATCTTTAAGTATATGCATGGGAAGGAACTCAGAGGAGATGGAGTGGGCTGGGCTCAGTTGAAATAGTTATTAGATGACAGGAGGCAAAGGGAAAGGTCTAATTCCAAAGAAAATTTAAAAAATATACCTTGAAGATCTTTCCAGTCGTGTGTTATGTTCCCTCTCTTAGCATAGTGAGTTTTCATTCTGATCTTTGGATCTCTACCCATCTCTGTGCCTCATTCCAAAGAATTCTAACTTTGAGCTCTCACCAGATCTACTCTTTTGGGAAAGGTTTACATTAGCTAGTTAGCTCTTTTTTGTGTATCTTTTCCCTCTGACCCCCTTCCCACTTTGTCTTTCTTCCTTCTATACCTTCTGAATAAAATTCACAATAAGTTAGAAAAATAATGCACATTTATAATTTATATCAATCCTATGATTAAATCTTAAACTTCCCTCCTCTTATTATTTGCTGTGAGCAAGTAAAACCTTGACCTATAGAGTTACGTGGATGAAATCATACTATTATAGAAAAAGCTATTGATTTGGTTTACATTTGTCCATTTTTGTCTCTGTAGTAAAATGACTGAAGTTGGCTAATGATAAAGGAAAGAAGCTTATTTAGTTCAGTTTTGAGGGTTGAAATATAAGGCTCTGGTAAGGGACCTTTGGTTGTATTATCTTAGATGCACCACAGTAGTTGGAGAATCACAAGAGAGGAACCTACAGTGAGCGGGAGGAGCCAATCTTTCAACCTCCAATCGGGCTTCACCTTTTAAAGGTTCCACTATATTTAAATACTGCTATTTTGGGGACTGAGTTCTCAACACATGAACTTTTGGAGGCACGTACTAACCATATCCATAGCATAGCCCATTTCCAGAATGGATCCAGTCTTGTATACAGCTACTTAGAAAAACACTGAGAGTTCAGGATATGCACACGCTCTTTACATGTACTTTCAGGGCCTTGCACTAGAGTCAATTTCACTTCATGTGCATGTGCACTGGAAGCCCTTACAGTGTCTCACCTTTCTCCCTGTTCCCATCTCACTGATGTTCTATCTCCTTTCATCAAACCATTTATCTCTAAGAATTTCTAGGTTCTTTTTATGTTTAAGTTCTTCAGACTGGAACATCTATAAAATAAGGACTTCTCTCTGCCTGTGGATCTCTTTCATAGAATAATTTTGATGCTGATTTATTTATAAATACTTCTGTCCTCTAGTGGCAAAGATGGAGAGAGAATGAAAGGATGAAGGGGGAGAGAACAGGAGACTGTTAGGTCCCTGGTACCAATACAATATGAAACAAAACAAAAAGAATATATTTGGCCTATTAAATATATCAAAAAATGAGGCTCCTGCTCTAATAATGACATGGATGAAGTGATGGTTACATAGGTTGTAAAAGTGATACTTTGTACCTAGTTGTACCTAAGACATACTGAGAATATCTGAAGCAATGCATATTTCCTTCAAAAGAGGGCACACAGAAAATGGTATATGAAACACTTCAGAGGAATTCTGTATATGAAATGATAGAGGAAGGTCAAAGATGTAAGTGTGCTGGCTCCTGCAGGATCATTTGTCAGAGCATTCAGTTATGACCATGTTGGGCAGGGTGTGAAAGTCAAAGGAATGATGCTAACTTTAATTTAAAAAGATTCTGGGGGAGAAAGAATTGACAAATGAATTGGTGATCTTCAGTATATATCCTTTAAGGGCAAACTGGAATGGAAAATGCCACTAATATTTCTTCTAGTGACAGTGGAAACTTCCTTATGTTTGCAAGCATTTTTAACTGGGTTGAGACCCCACGCTCCCCACTTATTTTCTTTATGACTTGTTTAATTTGTCTGACCTCAGCTTCCTTTCCCTTGTACACCATCCACCTCGTTCATTGATTCATTTATGAATCTACTGGGAATCATGATAAATGCTTCTTTTTTACTTGATACAATCTTGAATAACTTTATCAAGGTTATTATTATGACATTTAATTAGAGAGAAAAGGGAAAAAATCATCCCAAAACACATGACTTAAGTTGTACAGTCAGGAAAATGGAATTCAAATCTATTTCATTCCAAAATCCAAGCTTCAAGATTTCTACCTTTTTTCTCTTACAGTAGATTTAGCATTTGTTTTAATATTTAGATCTTTGATCAGTGTTGACGTTAGTTTAGTGTATGGTGATAGCGTGGGTGTAGTTTTAGTCTTCAGTGTGTGGAAAGCCAATTTTTTCAGCATCATTTATTAAAGAGGCTATCTTTCTTTCACTGAACATATTTAGCCTGCTTGTAAAAAATAAGGTGACTGAGTGTGTTTGTAGTTGTGTTTGCATCTTCTCTTGTTTCATTGGTCTTCAGGTCTGTTTTTTGCCAGTACTATGCCAATTTTATCAGAGGAGGATTGCAGCGAGCTTTAGGCCAGCCTGGGCTACAAAGTGAGTTCAAGTCCAGTCTGAATTGCATAGTGAAAACCTGTCTCACAAACAAAGAAACAAATAAAATCAAAGCAAAACAAAAACAAACAAAAAGATGTATCATATATACATCCTGGTACTTTGAACCCAAGGAAACACAAATGTTTTTATCACTTTTCTGGTCTCTAAAACAAATAGTTTTAGTCTCTGTCTTTCCAGATCTTCCTGTCCTGACTCCTAGCTTCCATTTCCCTTTGGTTTTAGAGATATACTTTCTCTATCCAGCTTTGCAGGACCTCACTGGTGAGTTCATATCCTGGTTTTTGTTTAGTGGAAGAGGATCACCTAAACACTCCTACCCTTAAAACTGATTTAACGTCTAAATAATGTCACAGTGTTTGGATAAAATTCCTTTATTATAATTCACATAAATGTCCTAAAATCTACCTTAACATGAATTATACTGAAAATAATCAGGTTTATAGTGATCAAGAGTCGATATAGAGCTTCCATTGATAAGACTGAGAGAATTGCATATTCAAATTCTGTACTCAATCTATTTCCACTACTAATTAGAATCACATCAAATATGAATCAATTGTAATTAATAAGTTGAAATAATAAACCAGTTAGCAAAGTCATCTTTAATAAAGGACATTTTTTCTTCCTCTAATTTTATTGGTTTTGAAAGTATTGTAAATTTATACTATTATTTAAAAGTGTGTTTTTAGTAATACCAGTAAAATTAGTAAATGGTGAAATTGCCTAAAATATGTGTCATTTTTTCAACTAGATTATTTGAAACAACAATTTAAAATCTAATTATTTTTATTTTTATTCATAATGTTAAATGTTTTGTACACCGAAAATGTTTACTTAATGTGAGAACCAAAGCAGAACAATTTCAGAAGAAGAAAATGTTATACAATGTGATAAAAATAATCCTTGACACAAAGTATACTTTTCATGTTCATGGAAAAAATTCTAATGCCGTTTTTCCCAAACCATTAGAGAAAATTTTTTCTATTGTGGATTAAAGCACATAATATGAAATCTACTTTCTTAATAATTAACTGCACAGTACTTTTTTTGCTGAATTCATTCTTAAAGTAGAATTTTGTGCATCTATTCTACCTCAAACTTTGCTCCAAAATTATATTAATCAACATGATGACTTTCCTGATCAAGATGCTCAATTTATCTTTCTAAAATATTTGACTTTTCTTAGACTATCTTGCATAAAAGCTTTCTTAAACTCATTCAAAGGAACAATTTCTTCATTAGTGATTTAATTTCTAATCTATAGCTATTTTAAAAATTTCCAACCAAAACAATAATTAAAAAATTTTTTTTTCATTTTTGACATTTTGAGAGTTTCAGGATGCAGTTTGGGCTGGGCTTGAACTCATAGCATTGTGATTGAGATGATGATGCATCCTCTTTTTAAAAATTTAAATAAAGAAAGAAAATTTTAAAAAACCAAAATAGAAAAAATGATGAAAAAGTAGAATACAGAATTCAAAAGAAAACACCATAAAATCGCTAGTTGATACATTACATATTGTCATCTTAACAATAGTTGTTAAAGTTACAAAATCAAAGCATAAAAAGTGGCTAGACAAACATTGACAATACAAACTCTTCTGTTCAATGATCTGACAGAAATTTAGTAATGTGGTCATCTATCTTACACACTATACATATCATTATATCCTTTAAAGCACTTTCCTTTTCACTTTTACAATATCTATTATATCTATTATACTTTTTGGATACCATTATTCTGTCTGTTCTTACTATTTTTTATACTAGAGAGACAATGTGATATTTATTAATGTGAGTCTTATTTATTTCACTAATGAGGATATTCTCAAGTTGCCTCCATTTTCCTATAAAGGCCTCAAGATCATCCTTTTTTATAGCTGAGTAGTATTCCATTGTATAAAAATACCACTTTTTTCATCCACTCTGCGATTGATGGGCACTTTGGTTGTTTCCAAGATTTAGCTATCACAAACTGTGCTGCTATGAACATGGGTGCACATATATCACCATGACATGACCTTTTCAATTTTTCTGGGAAAATACCCAAAAGGGGAATAGCTGGATTGAATGGAACTTCCAATCCTAGTTTTTTGAGATATCTCCATACTGATTTCCACAGTGGTTGCACCAGTCTGCACTCCCACCAACAGTGGAGCAGTGTTCCTTTCCCCCCGCAGCCCCCCAGCATAGTTATCTGTTGTTTTCTTGATGGCAGCCATTCTTTTTGGAGTGAGATGAAACCTCAATGCTGTTTTAATTTTCATTTCTCGAATGACCAGCGATGGTGAACATTTCTTCATATACTTATTTGCCACTTGTATATCTTCATCTTAGAACTGTGTGTTCATCTCCTATGCCCATTTTTGGAGAGGGTCTTTGAATTTGGAGGGCTTGATGTTCTTCAGTTCTTGATATATTCTGGATATAAGTCCTTTGTCTGAGGGATTGTTGGCTAAAATTCTTTCCCATTCTGTGGGTTATCTTTTCACTTTGTTGGTGATTTCTTTTGAAGTATAAAAACTTTTTAGTAATATGAGATCCTAGTTGTTGATTCTTTGAAATATTTCCTGTGTGGTTTACATTTTATTCATGAATTCTCTCCCTACCCCTATGTCTCCAAGAATTTTAACCTAACTTGTCTTCCAGTAGATTTAGTGTTTTTGTTTTAATATTTAGATCCTTGATCCATTTTTACTTTAGTTTAGTGTATGGTGATAGGCATGGGTCCATTTTCAGTCTTCAGCATGTGGAAAGGCAGTTTTTTCAAAACCATTTATTAAAGAGCCTGTCTTTTTTCCAGTGAATATGTTTAGCCCCTTTGTCAAATATCAGGTGGCTGAGTGTCTTTGTAGTAGTGTCTGCACCTTCTAATCTGTTCCATTGATCCTCAGATCTAGTTCTTTGCCAGTACCATGCTGATTTTATTACTGTGGCTTTGTAGTATAATTTCAAGTCAGGAATTGAGATGCCTCCTGTCTTGCCTTTGTTGCCCAGAATTGCCTTTGCTATTCTAGGTTTCTTCTATTTCCAGATGAATTTTAGGAATTTTTTTTAAATCTGTAAGGTATGTTAATGGTATTTTGATTGGGATTGCACTGAATTTGTATAGCAGTTTTGGGAGTATGGTCATTTTCACAACATTGGTTCTAACTAGCCAAGTGCAAAGAATATCTTTCCATTTTCTAATATCCTCTCCAATCTCCTTTTTTCAGAGTAGTATAATTTTCAGCACATAGGTCTTTCACATTCTTGATTAATTTGATTACTAGGTATTTCATTTTTTAGATGCTATTGTGAAAGGTGATATTTCCATAATTTTTCTCTCTGTGTTTTTTTGTTTTTTTTTTGTGTACAGGAATGCTATTGATTTTTAAGCATTAACTTTGTATCCAGCTATGCTGCTGTATTTGTTTATTACCATTAGTAGTCTTTTAATGGATTTTTTTGTGGTCTTCTATGTAGAGTGTCATGTCATCTGCAAATAATGTTAATTTAATTTCTTCTTTTCCTATTTTTATTCCTTTTATTTCTCTCTCTTGTCTGATTGCCTTGGCTAGTGTTTCCAGAACTATATTGAAAAGGAGTGGTGATAGTGGATATCCTTGTTTTGTTCTTGATTTTATTTCTTTTGTTTTGTTTTGGTACAAGGGATTGAAATCATGACCCCATGCTTGCCAGGCAGGGGCTTATGACACTGAGCTAAATCCCCAGCCCCAGTTGTTATGTTCCTGATTTTAGAGTGAAGGCTTTCAGTTTTTGTCCATGTAGTATAATGTTGACTGTTGGTTTGTCATAGATGGCCTTTATGAGATTGAGCTACACACCTTCTATTCCCAGTTTCTGTAAGGTTTTTATCTTGAAAAGGTTATTGAAAGCTTTTTCTGCCTCTATTGAGATTATCGTGTGATTTTTATTTTTTGGCTCTGTATTTCTTCAGGTTGTTGCAGGTCACCAGATCTCTCTGTCTATAGTTTTTATGTCATTTGAGGCTCACTCCTCAACCTGTCTGATGTTCTCTGTGTGGTGGAGGGGATTACCCACTCTTTTGCCAGATTTGCCAAGGTCTTACTGTTGGAGGAAGTTTCACTTCCACTCCTATTTACCTACTGCAAACCTCTATTTTAAGGGTAAACTCACCACACTGACTGGAACCTGATGAAGTCTTCTGTTTTCCTTAGGGGTTCCTGAATCTCCCATCCAGACAGTACAGTAATCCACTGTAGTCCAAGGTTCTGGGATAAGGGGTTGGATCCAAAGATCAACTGTGGTACTAGGTCCAGGAGGCGAGTGGGTTCCCCAAGGAGTGGATCTGAGGTGGCAGTCCGAGGCGACCCAGGCATGCTGGGGCATCTCAGGTGTTCTCAGCAGACAATGCATCCTTGAAGGCTGCCAGGCTTCTGTGCTGTGTAAACTAGGTCTCCAATTTCTACCTGATGTGTGCTGTGCTTTTGAGAGCAAACATTTATGTTTTTTCCCATTGGCAGTGAATCTTGGCAGGAACACTAATTTGGAACTAGGTTTCAGAAAATCTTGAATGCCACATTAAAACAAATTGGGTATGTCCAATATACTAAGGGTAGACTTAGAATATATTTGAGCAGAAATATGGCACAAAGAACTAGGATTTTTAACATTATTATTTTGGAAACTGACTATAATAAAAAAAATGTCATCTGCTATCAGTAACACAAATTTGTTGAGTAAGATAAATACACTGTATTTCCTATGACGTGGGCCATTGCAATGATAGCCATATTCTTGTGCATTTCATCAAAAATTTAAAAATAACTAAAGTTATTTGTGACAAATTGCCAAATCATTAGAGAAAAATTTCCAATAGAAAGGTATTGGTTGGTGTAGCAGTGCACACCTGTAATCTCAGCACTCAGAAAGGAGGTTGAGGGTGAAGGATTGCTATGAGTTCAAGGCCAGTGGTTTGATCAGGTAGGCCATCTGCACAAAGAATCCAGTGGCCAGGATCAGAGAACAAGACTGCGAAAGGCCAGTAGATTGAGAAAAAAAATCATATCCAATCTACAGAAGAAAATGGTGGGGAAATAAAGAACAGAAATAAGGAAAAGAAGCAGGAAGTACTCCCAATGAAAATAAAAGGCAGAAGAAGCCCTGGGAAGTCATTCATTTGAAGGCTGGGTTCCAGATCTGACTGGTAGAGAAAGACAAGCCACAGTGATAGGAAAAGTCACTGGATTTGGGTCTGCTTTTCAGGGTGATTTAATTTTAATGTCTATCCAAAGGCCTGGGATTGTTGGGGTAATTCTTGTCTTAGTTGAGTCTTGTTTGGGGACTAAGATAGACTGAACATTCAGAAATCTCATAAAATTTAGCAGACAGGAAGATTAGAAGAGAAAGAAATGAGCAAACCTCACATGTACAACCCTGTCTCTCATTCTGCCAAAATGCCCTCTCTGAGTTGGCAATCTTTGCACATATATACTTTTTTCTTTATTTCTCTGGCCATCATGTTGGAAGCTTTGCCTAAGTGAAATGTTTTTCCCTATGGCTAGTAATGAACTGAGTTCCAACTTTGTATTGTTAAACAAATGCAAAACCTTCTGTTGCATGGATGAAAAGACCCAGTACTTATTCTCAAGATGTTGTCTGAATCTTTTACCATATTTTTCAAATATTTTTCATAATCCCTACTGTTTAACCTTTCTTTTCACTTTCCTTTTACTTTATGATTATAGATATGGTATTTTTAGTCTAATATCAATATTAAACACAGAATATATATCCCAGCCACAATACCAGAGTTCTACTTTTTCAAGTATAGATACTGTCCATTCAGACATCTTTTCACTTACCATTGGAGGCCAAATAGGACCTTATAAGTGTTTGCTGATTTATTTGCTCTTTTATTATTAAAATTTGGTGGTTATTCATTTTGCTTGTCCCTTGGGCTTTTGTGTTAGCTCCTATTAATTGTTATGAAATGTTGTCATAGGTTTTCAACTCCACTAAATACTTTTAAATTTTAGAGAAAAGGGCTTTCAACTGTAAAAACAAGCTCAGTGATAAGCAATCCTACCTTCAAGATGATATTTATTTATATCTTTAGAACCAATGTAGAATAAGTCATGATTTTATGGTCTGATTGGTACAGGTTTGCTTCTAAGGCCTCCAGTTTGTCTTAGAAACTATGACACTGCAAACCCCTGAGAATTACCTAAAGTCTTTGCATTTAACAGCTCAATCCTAATTCAAAGCTAACCTGATTTTGTCTAATTTTACACTTTATAATAGTGTTAACTGCCTAATTTTAAGCTTATATGTATGTTAATTACATTAAAATTTTAAATAATTATTTTAGTTATTAAAGCAAGATGTGCAGAGACTGATAAACCATAGTAGAATTTAAGAAAGAGAGGGAGTCTCAGATAAATACCCATGTCAATTATGGAGAAAATTATAATTGAGAAAACGTAATCCAAACAGATTGTAAAGAATTCAATAAATAAGAAATATTTATTTTTTAGATACAATAGAAACAGTTAAATTGGTCTTGTGAAAAATTTTACCACTCTATTTTGTTCATTAAAATTTAGGATTTTTCACTTAATAGTTAACTCAATAGTTGAGGCTAAATATTTCTATGTTATTAAAACTGGGCAGAGTGCTTTCTTTGAGGACTGAAAATGACTAGCTTCTCAGGTAGAATATAATACTTCAATAGACTTTTTATATTCTGGAAAAATAAAGTTTTTATAGCATAAGGTATTATTACCTGTTACCTACATCATATTGGGTAAAACTATCTACCTTTGTCAAAATGATACCTTTTTCATTCCTCTACAAGAGCTAACTACATTGCATGGTATACTTTTTTTTATAAAGTCCCTTAGGATTCTTTGAAGGTAATTCATTATATTTGATTTTCACAAAGGCTTAGTAAGGATATCTCTGCATTTTCTTATTATACTGTGCCTTATTTTTGACAGAAAAAACCCCCACAACTCAGAACTTTTCCTCTAATGAGCTGCTCAGCTTACATTTTTCCTGTGATAATCAGTACAGCTGAATAATCATTGAAATAATTATTTCCTTTTCAACTAAAATTTAAGTTCCAGATGACTGTTTCTTGCCTCTTTTCATCTGTTTTCCTGGCCAATAGATGGAGGAAGGGATCCAATTTTGCTTATCCACTTGGGAGAGTGTTTTGCATTTATTGAGTAACTCCCATATTCTAGATTGTACAGATCTTACTCTGTGGAGATTTCATCGACCCACAGGTACCTGAAGAATATTGAGTGATACAATGCACCCAAGTGACTTTAAATTCTCTGTGGCGAGGAGAGAGCACCACATTATTTCTCTGGAGAGAGCAAGAGCTGATGAAACAGGATATGAAGGAATCTCTAATAAAAGCAGTAATATGGAAGGTACTAGTTTTTAAGCCCTTGCAATGAAGCAACTTTATGCAGTATGCCAAACGTCTTTCAGATGTTATTTCATACACCTGTGGTTCTGCTTAGTATCAGCTATGTGACTGTAGCCAAGATATGTGAATGATTTGTGCCTAGGAGAGTCTAATTAATAGAGAGTAACTGTAGGATCTATCTCATAGCATCTAAATGAATGAGTCACTTTATGTCAAACACTGGACAGTAATTAGCTTAAGGGGACTGCTGAGTGAATATCATTTTGAACCTTTGTTCATTCAGACTGTCATACTGACATGGTATGTCCCCCATTTTTGGTTCTCACAGCTTGTTCTTCAACATGCTACTCAGATCTCACCCCCACTTTCATCTCTTTCCACTCACCCTCTCTAGCTCAGTGGCTGGTTATTGCTGCCTTTCTCTATTTATGCCTATTTCTTATTAGATTTATACCTGTATTTGTGTTTACATTGTTTGTACATATTCTTTTCTTTTCCCCCAGGGAATAGTATTTCTTTTTGAAGGCAAGGGACAATAAGCTCAGGATGTGGTATAATAACAGCACAATCTTTGGATTCTCAAACATCCATTTCATATTGATCAAGATATTCATATTAATTGAGATTACTTATTAATAAGCAGGTTACTCATTGTTTGTAATCTTTTTGTAAACAGTTTATTAGTCTTAAAAATGGACAGATAGTAGTGACTTCATAAGTTTATACCATTATTATTCTTCATAATTTTAACATCAGTGCCACTCCCTTGATACCTTAAATATTTTTATGGCCATTTTCCATAAAATTCATTCTTTTCATTGTTCATGCTTTAAATTTTGTAGTTTATCTGAGAACATTTTATGGTTTTTAAGTTCTCCCTAAGAACATGACTGTGATCCTCTCTGAGTAACACCATCAGACACAGTCTCTGTGTCCTTCCCCAAGTGTCCTCAAAGGAAAGCTCTTCAGATACCAGCATCTCAGGTGAGGAATCATGGATTATGTTAAATCCTACATGTTTTGAAGTTTAATGATTTCATAATTTGGTGGACTTCATTTTTGAGTTAATTTATTTAACACCTATTCAATATGATATTTCCTCCATATGCCACTTTCTGTAAAGGCTGTTCTCACAAAATTAAGATTTCTGTTCAGTGCATGTGTCAATGGACATATTTTTTGTCTTTACTTTCACTCAGCAGCCTTCAGCTGAGGAGAGAGAGTTCACTTTCATTATTGTTTTCATCTTCCAGATAAAGAAACTAAAGAATGGGAAAGTTCAGGATAGATCAAAGAAAGAAATACAAAGCAACATCATGGTTCTATCTATCCATTAGGTTGAAAATATTTTCTCTATGTAATATAGCATTCTTTTTAACTTAAATAGTCTTTTCTCCCTTGCACCATAATTTGCTTGGAAAATATAAACATACAATTTCCAGGGTAGATGTTTCTATTTCAACCACTGTTTTTCCTCTTTAAAAACCTTGACAGCTTTTGAAAACCTGCCTTTGAAAATAACACAATGGACGAGTAATACGAACAAATGTGATGACTGGTAATCTACAACAAAGTTGATTTTCAGAACTAAACATAAATGTTAACAGTCGAAGAAATGTCTAACAAAACAATGTTTTTAACGCCCCACAGTTTTAGGAATGGTCTAGTCAACAGTGGTGAATCTTTGGCACCCATGCAGCAGTGGGCTGTTCATTATCACAGAAAGCTCTAAAAGGTTTGCCATTACTGATACCTCCTTTCCATCCTTATGTATAATTTTGTGATTTTTTTTAGTGCCTTGACCAGAGAAGAGTTATGGGTTGTGGGAAGAAGTGAGTTTTGAGTATGTTTTTATTTATGTAACTTAGAATTATTATGTACAAAGATAAGAAAAATCTTTGATAAAATCTTATTCTCAGAGTTGAATCTAACTCTTGGCTCTTCTCATTGAATATTACCATACACTTTCCACATTTTTATGCTCATGAACATTTAGAAAGGGTCATAAATTGTTTAATTTTGAAAAATTCTTTGGATACATAAAGAAAATAAACAACAGAAAAGAAACAAAAAAAACCCCATTATAAACAACCCTAGATGTACTTTCTAGAATTCCTTTTTGTTAATCAGTTATTTTATTTGCTTTAATTCCTATTTTAAACATTCCAGAAAAAAATTATCTCCATAAAGAACCAATCATTATGAAGCAATAAAAGTTTTAAGTAGCCTAACTAAAAAAAGTGCCAGGGTTGACAAAAACATATAATCTGTGTTAATGTAGAGCATAATTAGACTTCTCTCCAGAAGACATATTTAAAGTACCAGACTGTCTACTAATTCCCAGTTCAACTCAAATAATGACAAACCTTTAGACTAAATATTAGGAGTTTTTTTTTTTCCTTTTTCATGTTTCATCCCTTTGCTGTTTCAAAACTACTGATCCTTATCCTTCTCTTTCATATGTTGGCTTTTTTTTTCTTTTGAAATTACCAGCCCTAAAATATTCACTGTATGATCACATAAATTGTCACCATAGGACTAATTTGGCTTTACCTATGTGACTAAGGGAACACCCCAAAAGCACAGTGGCTTAGCAGGACAGAAGTTTCTTGCTCATGTCAAAGTCACAGGGAAGGGCAGATTAGCGTTGTCTGGCAGCTCCTCACTTTCATTAGCTACACTGGATACCACATCCTGCCTGGCTTCTAGCTTCCAGGCTTCAGGTTTCCTGGTTTCGTGCTTTGCACAATCTGAGATGGCTTTTGGGCTCTAGCCCACACAGTCACACCGCAGGCAACAGGAAATTTAAAAGCAAGAACATTGCTAGGCCTTAATAATTAAGGGTATTAGGTCAGGTTTTATAATTGAAGGAAAATGGAATAATGGATATTGGGTAAGAGCCAATGGGCTTTGTATTCCTTCACATAATCACAAAATGCAGGTTGGGAATCAATTGCTAGAAAAGAAAGTGTGTTTCTTCATGTGTGTCACGCTGAGTCTTTGTGTCGTATCTGTATGTTTTCTTATGCGGCTGCCTTTGTGCTTTACCTCTGAAGTACACAGATTTTTAGCAGACTTACTTTTTTATGAGAAAAGTAACAATCTGATTAAATTGACATTGGGAAAAAAATCTGTGATTATGCAGAAGGTGGATGCTTCAATGAATCTTAATAAAAACTATTAAACACCTTCACTGGCAGGCATCTTATTGTAAATAATCTCATACTTGATAATTTAAAAAGTATGTATTAATGATACTCAGTGAGCAAGCAAGCTAGCTTAACCATGTCATCATATTTTTGTTTATTTGATGCTCATCTAGCAATTGTTATTTGCAGGTACTGTTTTTAAATTCTTTAGAATTCATGACTTATTTGGCTTTTCCACTTTCATTTTCTCCCAACTATTCAGTAGTTTCCAGAGGCCTCATGACTTTGGTGACATCACCCCTCTGATGACTAATTGCATGCATGTTTACTATTCTCACACTTTAAATTTTTCTCACTTTAACTTTCCTACATAGTAGATATCAACAAGTATAATCTGCATAAATAGTTGCTGTTGGGGGTTCTCAATAATTTTGGAAAATGAAAAGTAGTCACAGGATTTTTAAAAATCCCTTCTAGGAGCGCTGGGAAAATAGGCCGCCACCAGCATACTGCTCTGGTAAGTGGCTGTGGCCCGGCAAGCCATGGCCACCCCAGGGTGAGAACCATATCAGCGTTTCCTGAGATCCGCAAGGCGCCATGTTGGACCTTGGAGTGCTGGGAAAATGGGCAGCCAGTTCACCCTTCTGGTGGGTAGCTGTGAACCTACTGGGGCGCGGGCTAGAAATCAAACATCCATCCATCCCCCTCCCGCCCCCACTAGCAAGTGAGAGCCAGAGATCTGAGCATGTCTTGCAAATTTGACTATATGCGATATAGCAAATAAGTGGGATTTTCTTCTGCCATCTCTTTGAGGGTAAATATTTTTATCTCTGTTTTGATCAATGCTATTGCTCTATTCAATATTCTGTTCTGGTAATTTCAGTATTTCCTTCGATATTGTTCTGCCTGATTGAAGGAACAACTATTGTGAAGAAAACCAGATGTACTATTGTGCCTATTGCTGTTGTCCCGGTGGCCTGCTGTGAGGTTCTGTGCCAGTTTCACTGCACTGCCTCAGTTGGCTATGTACTATCTTTTTCTGCTGTATTTTACTACCTTCAAAATAAAATAAATAAATAAAAATAATTAACAATTATTTTTAATAATAAACAAGAAAAAATTTTAAAAAAATAAATAACAACAAAACAGATCAATAAAGTACTGAGCAACCTGAAACAAGATATAACTAAACAGATAATGGACTTAAAAAGCAAAGGGAGGAAGAGCAAGTGCTCTAAAGGACATAATTGCATGTATATTTAAGGGTGTAGGGTTGATAATTATGTTGCTAAGTTTTTGTTGGATCAGAGAATGGAGCTGTTTGCAGCCTCACTGTTTGAATGTCCACTTTGTATGCTTTGATTTTGTAACTTGAACAACTACATCCAGGAAGACAATATATAATGTATCAACTAGTGATTTCTTACTGTTCATTTTTTTGAAATTCTATATTGTTTCTACCTTTTTTTCTGTTTTGCTTTATTTTCCCCCTCTTTAAATAAAATTAAAAATCCCTTCTACAATACTTGAATGTACTTGAAAATTTACTAATAAATTTAATAAAATAGCTAATATAGAGTCTGCCTATAACTTTTTTTCTTTTTTTGCTGTGTGATAGATTGAACCCAGGGCCTTTCACTGAGCTATATCCCCGCCCCTTTACTGTTTTTGAGATAGGGTGCCACTAGGATGCTGAGTTGCCCAGGAACTTGGCTTACTCCTCCCTCAGGTTCTCAAAATCATGGATTATAGGTGTGTGTCACCAGGCTTAGCTTCTTCTCCCTCCCCCTCCCCCCTCCCCCTCTTCCCCCTCTTCCTTTTCCTCCTCCTCCCCTTCTTCTTCCTTTT